>VSDK01008295.1:310106-339342 GCA_009767595.1 Symbiodinium kawagutii
CCAAAGACGAAACCCACTGACTTCTTTTGCCCTTGTGTTCCACTGCTTCCACTCCGGCATGGGCATCGCCGGGATCCACTTGGTGTCCATCGATAGCTTCTCGGCTCCACTTCCAGATGCAGCACCCAAAGTCTGCACAGGAACTTGCTGAGCAGGCTGCTGACTTCCTTGACTTCCAGCCTGGTTCTGCTGGATGAGCTGCATCAGCCCTTGAGTCAGCACCATCTGCTGCTGCATCATCTGGGCCATCATGGCCATCAATGGATCTTGTGGACCAGAACTTGGATTGGGAACACCTCCACAGGATGAAGTTCCAGGTTGACCTGGAGTTCCAACTCCACTTCCATCCAAAAATCCGGCTGGCATACCATAAGTAAAACCACCAGTAGCTGACGGAATCGCTGAAGGGTTTGCTGAAGGGTTTCCTGCGGGTACTCCACCTTGATTGGGACTATTTCCACTACCAGTACCAGGTGTCACAAAGCCACTACTTCCAGGAGGAATTCCAGCACAAGCTGTGGGGGTCATAGGAAAGAACGTGACCGAACTCAAGTTGGATTGTGATAGATTTCCGAAGTTTGCCCAGGGATCGTTTCTCTGCAGAGGATCTGGTTGGATTCCAGGTGGCATCGAAGGGGGTCCAGCTGTTGCTCCTGCACTTCCAGCAGGCATAGCTGGTACTTGTCCACTCGGCACTGGTCCTCCAGTTGCCGGTACAGTACTTCCTGCCACTCCACTGCCATCATCTCTCTGTGGTGACATAGGAACCGGTCCAGTACCATCTACAGGAACACTTCCTGGTACACTTCCACCACCAGGACCACTTCCTGGTGCACTTCCATTGCCAGGACCACTTCCATCAGTAGCCATGGCTTCTGATGTTAACAGGCAGTTGACAGGATGATGCCTGTTGGCTCTGTGGCGCTCCTACCACAAAGGTGTTTCCAAAGCTCATTTCACTGTTGGTGCGACAAGGTTATGAAAAACGCAGAGCGGCGCAGCAGCTCTTTTTCACTCGGGTTCTTGAGCCAAACCGGTATCGGTTCAGCAACGTCTCAAGTCAGTCTTCCTTAAGAAGATCTTCAAACGACTTCAGTCTACTCAACTCTTTCTTAGAGTTCAACTTCAGTTCCAAAAATATTCAAGTCAAGTTCAAAAAGTTAAAAGCAACTCAAGACAAGCTTCAACTACTCTTACTGCCTCTAACGGCTTCCTAAAGGTCCTAGATGCTTTACAGTCCCACTCGATGAGTTTACTACCACTACCTATGATACACTCTGGAGCTTTCTGACACAAACTGGCAAAGTTTGGGTCAGCAGTCAAACTAAAACACACAAAGACCAAAGAGAGCCAAGGCAAGACAACACAGGGACCCAAAGAGGTACCACCACCGATCCTTACTGAGGCAAACGAATTAATTTCAAAGTGTTATGGAAACGTATTCTACCCTGTACAAACAGGTCTCCTAACTTTCACAGAAGTGGTGTCACTATTCGTTTAGACAAATTGCTGCTGGAGGTTGAGTATGAGGCTGACAACTATGTCACCCAAGACACACAACTTTTTTCATTGATGACGTGACGGAATTCGCTAATCAATGCGATGTTCAGGGAATGCTCGGAATGAACTTCACCTTCGAAGTAAGGTGGCTTTCCTTTCTGCTGTTGGGTTACTGGTGTTTTGCTGGCTTCGATTACTTATGATCGTTTGCTGGACTCCCACTGACCTGTACTACTTCTGCCCGATTTTTGAACAGTTTACGTCTCACTGCGGATGTGTTAATGCACCCTCTTAGATTGGAATCTTTAAGTTTTTGTTGTTTGGATTTGTGACCGCGGCTACAGTGCCAGAGCGGCGCCCCAGAGAAAAAAAGAAAAAAAAGCAACTTTGTCACCAAGAGAACGTCCGCCGAATGGAGGCAAGAAAGCGGCATGCACGATCTTGACACGAACCGCCTGATTCGCCCCTTGACGGTGTCTCCCCAAGCTACCTGGGCAATAGGAGTTTACAAATTCGATTACGTTAAGCCTTGGACGATGCCATTGCCTGGAAAGCCCAGGTAAACCATGGCCCCTACGCGGGCCAACCCACCTTGTAGTGCCTGATTGCCCAACTTGGGCTTCTAGGCATACAACATTCTAGCGATGTCAGAAGCGCTCTCGACAAAAGGTCTTGCCACAATAATGTTACCCGAGTGCATTTTTGGCAGCTACATAACTGGCAGACTACACATGTAAAGATCTACTTTGCAATCAGTGCGACAATCTACCCGCCGGATTGTCGACAAGCACACAGTGGACTGCTGGTTGGACTGAAGGCCTTGTCGGCCATCACAAGCTATCACAGCGGCGCCAACGTTTCGTTTGATGGGCCCAGTTGCATGGTGGTTACGCAGAGAAGTTGTGAGGCGGGGAATTTATTGCGTGTATATTTTTTCGCAGTCTTGCTGCCTTTGCTTCTGTCGCTTCCTAGCTTCGGAGCTTCGTACGTTTCACTTTGTTTCACCTGGTTTCACTGCTTCTTATCGACCTTAGCTTAGTGCTACCGAGGCGATGCAGGAGAGCAAAAAAAAGAGCCGAGTGAGAGCGGACGTTTCACGATGTTTCGCCTAGTTGATGACAACCATGCCTTTGACCCTTTGTGATGTTTGCTGGTTCTTTTGGGGGTGGTTTGGTTCTGGTTCTTTTCTTTGCTTTTTGTGTTGGTCCCCTCTTGGTTCTTTAGGTCATTGGCACCTCTTGTCATTTCGCCAGTTGTACATGTGACCGAGGCGCCAAGCCACACCGGCACAACCGCAAGTAAAAAAAAGTGTCAGGGGCGGAATTCGTTCGAACTGCTAAATGTTGGAATGACTGGATGGATGGATGGTCGGATCGATGAATGAATGAATGAATGAATAAATGAATGAATGAATGAATGAATGAATGAATCAATAATGAATCAATAATGAATTAATAATGAATCAACGATTGGATTGATGATTGAATCAATGGATGAATGAATAAATGAATGAATGAAAGTATAAATGAATAAGTGAACGAGTGAATGAGTGAATCAGTGAACGAGTGAATGAGTGAATCAGTGAACGAGTGAATGAGTGAATCAATGAATGAGTGAATGAATGAATTAACGACTGACTGAATGAATGAATGAATGAATGAATGAATGAATGAACGAATGAACGAATGAACGAATGAACGAATGAACGAATGAACGAATGAACGAACGAACGAACGAACGAACGAACGAACGAAAATGAATGAGTGAACGAGTGATTGAATGAATCAGTGAACGAGTGAATGAGTGAATCAGTGAATGAGTGAGTGAATGAATGAGTGAATGAATGAATGGATGCCTGGATGAATGAATGAGTGAATGAATAAATGCATTAATGAATGAATGCATGAATGCATGAATGCGTGACTGAATGAATGCGTGAATGAATGAATGAACGAATGAATGAATGAATCAACGAATGAATGAATCAACGAATGAATGAATGAATGAATGAATGAATGAATGAATGAATGACTGAATGAATGAATGAATGAATGAATGAATGAATGAATGAAAGAATGAATGAATGAATGAATGAGTGAACGAGTGAATGAGTGAATCAGTGAACGAGTGAATGAGTGAATCAGTGAATGAGTGAATGAATGAATTAACCAGGGAATGAATGAATGAATGAATGACTGAATGAATGAATGAAAGACTGAAGGGATGAGTGAATGAATGAATGCATGAATGAATGAATGCGTGAATGCATGAATGCGTGACTGAATGAAATGAGTGAATGAATGAATGAAGGAAGGAAGGAAGGAAAGAAGGAAGGAGTGAATGAGTGAGTGAGTGAGTGAATGATTGAAAAATTTTTTTGGAAGATAATGCTGAATGATGAAGGATGAATTATGTGTGTTTGTTGTTGTGTGGTGAATGATGAGTCAACAAGAGAAGCCTTGAGCTGCCAACACATGTCATGAATGGGTGATGCGTCGCAAGTGATTGGTGATGAGTGATGGGTGACAGTTGTTGATTGATGGTCGATGCTTAAGGATTGATGATTGATTGTTGGCGGCTAGTGGCTTAAAGTATTTTTCCGTCAAGGTTGATGATGATGTCTGATGTTGCTGATTCCTGATGTTTCATGAGAAGGTTTGATGAAAGATGACCCGGGACAGATGATTGAATGATGGGTGGTTGGTGGTTGGTGATGGGTGATTGTTCGCCACCATGGTTGCAATCATCATCAGCGCATGCGATTCCTTGATGATTGATGGTTCATGGTCGCAGTTGCTGGCTGATGATGTCACGGTGATCGTTTTGCTGATGTTTTCCCTTTTGTGTTTCGTTCTGGGTGCGTGTTTATTTTTGACGGTGTTTTTCTCACGCAATTTTTTTCATATTTTTTTCTTGATTTTTCCGTGTTAGGGTGTTTTCCCTACCGTTGTTTGGCAAACGTTTTTTTCCACTGGCGTTTTTTTTCTTTGGCGGTGGTGGTGGTTCTGCTGCTCATGATGATGGCGATCATGAAAATGTCTATTGACAGTTGATCATTGATGTTAAATGATGATGTCGATGATGATGATCACGATGATGATGACGATGATGATGATTACGATGATTACGATGATTGATTTTGTTGATGAGGATTGATGATGGTCATTGGTTTTGATGGCGTTGGATTTTTTTGACGCCGGTGGGGGGCCTCCGTTTCTCGGGCCGATTTTGTCACGGGGGGAAAGCAAATGTGACACAAAGTGGCAAAACTGTTGGAGCAAACCTTTTCCGATGCGAAACACAAGGCGCCAGCTAGTGGCGGCTGAAAAATGATGTTCAACGGGATGATCCCATGGGGAAAACAGAAAACCAGGATGGGAAACCGACGGGGAATCTTGCCGTGGTAGACAAGACAGAAACAAACGAAATTATGTTGGAACGCTAACATTTGTTTCGGAAGAAAGAAGGAGGGGAAAGACGAAAGGAGACAAACAGAGGAGTTCATGGCGGAACAACATTTCTTTGGGACAGAGCAGATTCGTTGTGGCCTCATCGCCTGCTTTGGCCAAACCTGGCCCCATTCACGGCTCAATGTTCTTGAGCAGATTTCAGCATCCAAACTTTGCATCAAATGGATTAAAAGTTGCATTCGCGCACATCTGAGTGCCGGTGGCTGTGGAAGCAGTGCGCTTGGCCAGTTTCATGGCCCTGGACAATTCTTCCCTCGGGGACCCAGGTTCTCCGATGAGGTTAACAGCTGGGGTGGGGCACGTCAACGTTTGCTTGCATGTGCCAATGACACATTGATGCTTCGTAGCTGCCACGTTGATGTTGATGCTATGTTGAAGTTAAAGTTGACTTGCGTGTGCCACGTTGATGTTGATTTGCCACGTTGATGCTACGTGGAAGTTGATTTGCTACATCGATGTTACCTTGAGGTTAACAGTTTGGGTGGGGTGGAGTGGGGTGGGGTGGGGCATGTTAACGTTTGCTTGCATGTGCCAACGACGCATTGATGCTTCGTAGCTGCCACATTGATGCTTCGTAGCTGAGGTTAACAGATTGGGTGGGGTGGGGTGGGGTGGGTCTGCAGTCTGTCACCAATGACAAAGTGGGGCCTAGAAACGTGCTGGCCGTCCACCACTTGAACAAACGACCGGGACTGCAAACTGTGTTGACTGCTTTGAGAAAATTCAGAGAGTTGTCCATGAAAAGCTTGCGTCCAGCGTCCCAAGTTTTTGATTCATATTTGTGGCAACGTTAGAAACGACAAAAACAGAGTGACTGTCAGGATCTTGGATTTCTGTGGACGGTACGAACTGCTGCAAATACCATGAGATTATGATCCATATTAATTTTGACCGAGGATTTGCAATGAATTGTGCTTCCTTTTTGTTATGACATGACATGCGCCCATGAAAAACATGCTAACGCCCCCCCGGAAACGCAAATTTGTTTTCAAGGCATGAAAGGAATAGATTCTATGTTGATGCAGCTGCGCCGGATGAAATCAAAATTCATCCGGCGCCCTGTTATGTTCTGGACAAACAGGTATCATGAAAAATTTGCGTTTCGCCCCAGCAAAAACGTAATTTCGGAAAACTCATCATGCATGCGTTGATGTCATATGGGAGAACCTAGGTCCCCGAGCGCAGTTCTTTTGGTGGTGACTACTTGGATGTGTAAGTTGTGCTACCGGTGCCATCATACCGAAAGGATTGGAATTTCTTCACGCTGTTAATTTGATATTTTTGCTGAGGCCAGTTTGAGAACTTTTCACAAATGCATATTTTCATTGAAAACCGCCTCACAAAAGGCTTGCCTTGACTCCGGTTGATGTTGTTGGTCGCTGTTTCCTTTTTTCTCTTGTGTTTTGCTCGTGCTTTGTGTATGTTTAAAGTACTTCAACTTTTGTTGGTGGAATGCCAAGTTGGACTTTGCAACGATCCATTTCACTTGTGCATAATGTCTGTTGGATATGTTTTTATTTTCTGCATTGATAATTATCGCGGGCTGCGACTGAAGTGCTTTCAAATTCCAAACGCATGTCGTGTTTTGTTGCATTTGTTCTTGTAAATTCGTGTGGAGATGAAAGACAGATTGCAAGTGCAATGGCTCTCCGCCTGTGTAGCTTTTGGCTCCAGATTTGACATTTTTGGTTGCAAAGATGGCGGATGTTTCGCGGCCTCACCAGGCTGTGGTTGAATTGGGAAGCAGCGAAGACATCTGCGCAGTGTCGACAAGAACCCCAAACAATTGATGTTGGGCCATGGAGAGTGCCAGACTTTGAGACAATGTAGACAATACTACTTGCTCATTGCTATTGATGCTCGGATTTTGCAACAGAATCTTTGCTTTATGGATCAATTTTGATATTCAAAACTTGGAACCGCAGTCTGCCGCTGATCGACTCCAAGGGATAGAGGTCATGCGGCACATGGCTGTCCCATTTGGCAGGTTTTGTGGACTTTGTAGGACCATGTTGGACCATGTTGGACCATGTTGGACCATGTTGGACCATGTTGGACTTGGGACACGGGAATCCTTTTCGGCTCGTGTGCAAAACCTGGATGATTTTCCAACATTGGAATTCTGGCTGGTGAAAAGTCTTGGTTTTTTATGACTGCTGACGATCAAACATTGAAACCTCCAGTCCTTCGATGTGGGCGGAAACTTGGCATTCGCAAAAGTTGCGTTCTATTCGGGTGCACGCGTTGATTGTACAAACAATACAGCAAACGGTTGTACAAAATCCCACAAACATATCAAAACCATCGGGTCTCTCAGATGATCAATCGAATCCTGACACCAAACCGCGTTTCCACTTGGAGAAAAATTGACGCATCTTCAATGCCCATCCCTGGTGTCAGGCCCTGTGATGATCCCTGCGCGAGGCAAGGCTCCCAGTGACCCATGGCGATGTTTTTCCAAAGTCAGACCAAGCGTTCTTTTTCATCGCTTCAACTGATGCGCAGCTTTCAGAAATCTCCGGGAGGGCCAAAACTTATGACTTGGGTGCGTTTCTAGATACATGGGCTCCTTTCATGTCCTTCTGAAGTGTGGGAAGTTCGAGAAAATCTTGCTGAGGTTCATGTCGATATGGTGATGGAAGCGACTTCAAGAACGGTCTCAGGATGCAACGGATGTATGAAAAGGACTTGCGAACTTCACTGGATGCCCTCTTTCCCCAGGAGGAATGTCGGCCTTGACTTGGGGTCCAGCCCTCGAAAGTTTGTGGTTTGCTTCGCAGCAAAACGGGCGCGTCTCTGTTTCAAGGAGACGCCTGTTGGTGGTCCTCAAGACGTCCTCGACTCAGAGACTTCGCAGCCGTTGCATGGGAATCATGGGCTCAGCTGTTTTATGCATTGCATCATGAGCATGTTTGACGATGTCTGACGTCTTGACGATGTCTGATGTTTTCATCTGTCTCTCTCAGGGCCAAAGTGGATGAGACGCAGGACGGCGGCGATGAACACCGTTCCAATGTGACATGACGACCTCGATGTCATGGCATGTCATGGCAGGCGATCCGGGTAGTTGACCATGGAGAGCAGCAGAAAGAGGCGCGTTGGAGAAGAGCTCTTGGCAGGTGGCATTTTTCCCAAGGTGGGTTCGTTGGTTCGCTGCCAGGCCCTCCGACGTCTTTACGACGCACAAGTCCTGCTCCAATCATATGAGGTGCCCAAGTTCCAGAGCTTTGCAGTTTCGTTTCTTCCAAACTGTGTTTCCTTCGTTTCTAGATTTGATATTCGAGTCTTTGCATGTCTTTGCCATGCTAGGAGCAGCTCTCATCAAAAGACGAGCAGCTGCAGAGTATCATGGCTTGCGTGAAGAAGGCCTCAAACGGTTCAAGATACACAGGCAACTTGAGTAACTTGAGACTGGCAATCTTCAGAATCTCTGAAAGTTTTGGTTCTTGGGTCACTTTTGTTTCTTCGTTTCTTTGTTTGTAGTCTTGGTTGAAGGCAATCCGCGAGACCAATGGAGATTCTCTTCGAGATCCTGTACTCGTGAGGCCTTCGTGTCACAGGTCCTGTCCTCAGCTCCTCCTGCGCTCGGTTCAGGTCATTGGGCTTAAGCGAAGAAGAGCTGCAGGACGCATTGCTCGGTGTTGAAGCGCAACTGTTTGGAGACAACCATGTAGACAGAGCTATGCATTTTGTGGTCAAACATGTCATCATCAAATGAAGTTTGTAGCGCTAATACCGATGGTGTCCTTCATCAGTTGGCTTCAAAGAGACTTCTGAAATCTTCGTTGATTCTTCGCTTTGATTGCGACTTCCTTCTGATTATTCTTCGTGGTTCTTTCTTGTTTGTAAGTTGAGATTCCTTCTTTCTTAGACCTTTCTGAATTGAGAGCTCTTGATCAAGGAGGAAGGTATCACCACCACGGAGCAACGGCCTGGAGGGAAGATGGCACGTTTCGAGGTGAACTTCGAACAGTTCAGAGTTGAGAAGAGTTTCATGAGAAGAAGGTTGAAGAGAAGAAAGTTGAGAAAGTTGAGAAAGTGTTGAGTTGAGAAAGTTGAGAGTTTCCTATTTTGAGAGACTTCTGTTCTCAGGCACGAGTTGACGGAGCCTTTGAAGCTCAGAAGTGGGAAGAGCAGCAAGATCGCGACCGCAAAGCGCGGGAAATGCAGGAGGTGCATCACCAGTGCTGCCACTGCCACGCCATGGCAATATGAAATCATCCCGACCAGGTGACTGGAGGTCTGTCAATACCTGCAAGTCCTCAAAGTGCTGCACTTGTTTGTCCTGTGATTCTGAGTGCTTTCCGAACCTGGAATCAATTGGTGAACGAAATGGTGAATGATGTAGGAAACTGTAGGAAACTGTAGGAAGCTGTCAGCCCAGTGGGGTTTGCTGGCGATGACCTTCCCAGGCGCCTATGGCGAGCACGAACTGAATTGGTTCAAGATCCCCTATTGGTTGAAAGGTGACGAGGAGACGAGGCGAAGTCATGTCAGCAATGTCGAATCCGATCCTTTCATATCCTGAGTCCTGGATCAGGGCCATCATTCACAATATGAAGCAGCACTTTGTGGACGAAATGAATTCCAAGGCTCCCACCTGGGCGATGGCAGTTGGACCTTCGAGTTGTTTGGAATGATCTGATGATGTCTGATGTCAGGGGCACTTTGACCACAATATCTTCCAGGAGCACTTGTGGCAAGCCTGGTCCTTGGCAGTTCAGTTACAAGCATTTGACTGTAAACCTGCCTCTGTGGAGCCTGTCGAAGCCTGGTTGATCATGGGGAACATCAACGACTATGTAACTATGCTTGGGAACGGGTGCATGAATCATCAATGCTGATCGCTCACTGCTATTTCCAACCTTGGACCATGATCGTTTGGCTTTTTTATGCTTGGTAAGTCTTGGTAACATGGTTGAACATGGTTGAATATGTCATGGCTAGTTGTGCTCTGATCTCACCAATCGTGGTCGCTGAGTGTGGTCTTCAAGTCGCTCAACGCTGGGCTGGTGTTCCAAATCAAGAACTGCAAAAACAAGCAGAGGCGCCACCATGGACAGCTTTAGAATCAATCTTTGCAACAGAAACAATGACAAAAGACAAGAAATGAGGAATGTCAG
The DNA here is from genome assembly GCA_009767595.1 of Symbiodinium kawagutii. Lineage (NCBI taxonomy): Eukaryota > Dinophyceae > Suessiales > Symbiodiniaceae > Symbiodinium > Symbiodinium kawagutii. Next base: position 320,200 of record VSDK01008295.1, read on the forward strand.
GAAAAAATGACTGCTTTCTGACTTTTTTGTGGAGAATTTCTTCTGCAAATTTCTTTCGCGTTTGGAAAGGCAGCGGAACAAAGAGCGAGAACCGTCCAGCGCGAATCGCTCCAGGAGCGCTGTACCGAAGTTGCCATGTCTCAGTGGTGCTCAGCGACTGCGTTGAGTCTAAGTGACATGACTTGGTCCGAAGAGAACTCCTCAGCTGTCAGGAGACTTCCATGCTGCGGCAGCACATCAAGCGTGTGGAGAGAAAGTCCCTTGACTCTCCGAAGTTGGCATAGAATCAAGCTGAAAGTTTGACTCTTACAAGTTGCTTTGTGCATATAATCTAGCTGAAAGTTAAGAAGGAAGACTTCTTTGCTACGGAAAGCAACCAGGTGAGGGAAGAGACAGCTGAGAAAAGAGGTAGAGCCATACGTGATAGCTCAAAGAAGAAATAAGTCAGAGATGAGATGCCTGAGAGATAGCTCACTTGGGAGATGACTCATAGAAGAGATAGCCAAAAGAGGTAGCTCGGAGAAGAGAGAGCTGACCGAAGAGAACTACTGACAGAAGTTAATACTTCTTTGGCCTCTGTTCAAATCCGAATGTTCAAAATTTGAGTCTTTTGAGGTACAAAGAGTTGCAAAGCAACGTGGGGAAGATGCAGAAAGCGATGTCAACGATGGCGGGCCAACTGAAGGAGGCGCTGCTGTGGGCGCTGCAGTCGTGGGCTCCATGGCCGAGCTGTTGGGCCGGCCAGGCGCGAGAAACCGCGGCCATGCACGGCGTGGAGCTTCCACCTCCCCACGAAGCCGAACGACGACCTTCGGTACCGATCCCTTGCGGTGAAGTACACGAAGACCTTCAGTGAAACCGAAGACGACTGCAGATTTTTTCGCAGTTTGAAATCTTGAAATTCACTTCTTTGAAGTATTTCGAAGTTGTGTTTGATTCAAAAATGCTTGGATATGCAGCATTTGTTTGCATGTTGCCGTCCTTTCATAGGTTTCCTGGCTCAAACTCACAAGTGAGAGCGCCAATCTCGCAGAGGTTCAAACCTCAAACCTATTTGCCACATGACAGATTTTGTCGCTTTTCAAGATATTTGCCACATTGGATTTCTATTTCATTTTCATTCTGTTTTTTCCTTTTCAGGTGTGATGGAGCACCAGGAGTTCTGTAGACATTGAATCTGCAACTCTCAGGGCCGAGTTTCGGAAATCTTGACCCTCCGAGTTCCGTGTCCAGGACGTGATACAGACGCCGACCTACGTTCGGCTGAAATTCTTCGGCGAAGGCACGTGGTTTCTTTCGAACTAGAAATCAAGTTCTGAGAATCCAAACCTGTCAAGCCAATGAGAGCGACCGGGATGCACTTGAAGCAGTCGAGAACCGCTGCCAGGGCTGAAGTTGATTCAAGGAAGCTTCAAAGATGTGCAGATCAAATCCCGAAGCATCCAGGTGCGGTGCAGGGCGTTGGGATGTCCCATTGAGTGCACCTTGGCGTTGCACCAGGAGCTGTCGGATGTGGCCGTGCAGTGGCTGGGTTCTCCCGGTGCATGGCAATTGGCCACCGTGGCCAATTGGCCTCTGACGGACGAGGCATTGCAGAGACCCACTACGGAGAGGTCAGGGCCCCCAACGATGCAACGCATCGTAGGTTGAAAAGTTGAGATTCTCGTAGATTTTGATTTTCCATTAGATTCGAGAGTTTCAATGTTGCCGAACTTCCTCCGAAGCATTGCTATGCATTGCTCAGATCTGCTTTTTCAACATCTTTCAATCTCAATGGTATGCATGGAAGATACAGATGATCAAGTCCCATGGGTTCCTCGGACACTTCGAGGTCTCCGTTGGTCGTGCACGTTTGGAACAGCCAGGACAGGATCCGCAGGATCCGTTGGGAGCTGCTGCTGTTGAGTGGGGGGCCTCACAGGCGAAGCTGAGCAAAGACATCCAGATGCTTCGGGACAAAGTGTCCAAGTTCCAAGCACCTTGGCCCGGCTCATGGCCTATGAAAGACATGTCTTCGCGACATGTCAGATGATCTTTTTTACAGATATTCTCCATAGATCCTTACAGATGTCAACATGACATGAAAATGGATATCTTTCAAGTCTTTCTTTCTACATGGTGCCCCGAAAGGCTCCTGCTTACCACTGACCCTCAACAAAAGGTCAGGGACAGCAAGTAGGATTTGAAGTTTTTTTGCGCAAAATGGAGCCCGAGGAAGATGTCGATAAGCGCCTGAAGGATATGGACGGAGAAATTGATAAGAAGGCAGGGCCTGGTGGAAGGCCAATGGCCAACAGCCTGTTGAATGCTCTCAGAAAAGTTTGCAAAGTGATGGCATACTTTGATTTGAGATTGAAGTGCCACAAGGTTGAAAACGTGCAAGAACAAGGTGTGAAAATCGAGGTTCTGTTGCTTTGGTGTGCCGACATTCGAATGCTCAGAGTGGATGACACAGTCTGCGTAAATTGTTTTCAAGCTGTCCAGATTTTGGTGTTGAAAGGTGTAAGTGTCGAATCGATGCAGGAGTACATGAATCAAACCCTTATGATGGTCGGAAGTTCGGTGGATGTGAGCCACAAGACTCAGGCGCAAGATTCTTCGAGGAGAGTTGTAGATGTTCAGAGTGCTTGTGATATCATTGTCGTGGCAGTCGATTCAAGTTTGGTGGCTGGAAGGGGAGACTGCCAAGGAAAGTCCATCCTTTCATCCAATGCAGAGGTAGTTCAGCTTGTTCAGATGGCTGCCTCTGTGAGGCCATTGGGTTTTCACGGCAAATCTGCAGCAGACAGGTGCGCTGAGAGATTCTATGCACTGAATCTTGGGGCCTTTTGAAAGGAGCCGCATCAACTTGTTCCATTCCTGCACCATCGCCACCCGAACAACCAGTGTTCACTAGCATGACCATGTCCACCAAGGACTAGTAACGGACTCGTTGCATTCCTCGTGGTGACTGTGTTGGTGTTTGCGTGCTCTGGTTTTTCCTGAACTGGCAAGTCCATGTGGAAGACTGGGCAGTTTTGGGATTGGCGTCGTCTTGTGAGGATTTGTCGTCTCCGTCCAACCGTTGCCATGGGGTCTGCGGCAGCGGCACAGTCGCTTCGAAGAAAATACCAAGTGCGTTCGCTGAACCACGACCCGTCTGGGTGAGTCTGCTCTTTTCTCCGCTGGTCTCTGTGGGAACTCACTTGGACTGTCACCAACGCTTCGCGAAAGATTACACATGTGTTTCTGCTCTTTTCTGCTTGCGACCTTTGCGGGAATGGATTGGACATATTTTGTGGCAGTGTTCGATTGGCAACAAAAATATGTCCCCAAAAAAGTTCACATCGATCGAACGGTTCATCGCGAAGTTGTGTTACCATGAGCCTCGTCTCCCTGAGCCAGGCCTTGACTTGGTTGTTTGTCGCGAACGTGATGGTTTTGTTCGTTCTGGGCTTTTTTACCAGCAAGGCTCTGAACAAGGCGTGGGCGCGGCAACAGACCTAACTTTGAGAATTCTTGGAGATTCTTGGAGGATGTTGACTTTGTTTTTTGAGTTTGGAATTCTTGGAATTGTCACGGATTAGCCTAGCTGTTGGTAGCAAAGAGCAGCTCGCTGTGAAAAAAGGTATTCCAGGGGACAGGAGCAACCAGGGCCACGCGTGGCCCAAATGGGCGGCCTCAACGTCAACTGGTCACCGTAGATGTTTGGGCTCCGATGGGTTCGGGAGCTTCGCGGAAGAAAAGGCCAGGAACGGCAAGACACTGTGATTTGACAGGAGAAAAATGTGGAATCGGGTAACTTAGAACATCAGATTCAGTCACTTAGAAGCCCTTCAACATCAGGTCACCTGTTGCAAATTCATCGATAGTTGAAGTTTTAGAAAGTTCAAAGGAGGAAGTCTTCATCAGTTTAGCTTTAATCTTGATAGGTGATCAGATGTGATCAGTAGACTCTGTAGACGACTCTTTGGAGAGTTGCGAGGCCTCCAGACCTAGACTGGTGGTATTCCACGCCCTTGGAATATGGCTTTCAAGGTGCGGAGATCTGTGGCAAAACTTTAGCTAAGATGATGGAGATCTGTGGATGGAAAAATGAGCTGATGGTTTCTCAACATGGCTTATCTCGGTGGATTAATATGATATTAGAAACTTTTTGAGAAACCCAAATGTGAATCATGAAGCCCAAGCGATGGATGGTTTGCGACTAATGATGATTCATATTCGATGATTTGGTGGGACCCCTTATTTTGAGAAATACCCAAATGAGCATGAGAGCTATTGGAATATCACCGGAGACAACGACGTGACAAACGGAGAGTTTGACCCTTTTGTTTCTGTTATGGACCCCCCAACAGTCGTCAATGATCAGCAAAACGACACCGTAGCAATCATACGCAACCAGTTTGTTTGGGTGTTTGGACCTCAGAACAAAGAAATCTTCGGTTCCCCAAAGAGACAGAACTGTATGGGTCCTGTCAGCGTTTTCCATTTTTTTTCCAAGTTCCAGAGTGCGGGTTCCCTGCAGTCAGTCATGATGAACTTTTGGCTATGTCGAAGACCCCATTTTTTTGGCTAACCCAAACCTGCGAATGACCCGGCACTCCCAGACACACTCCCAGTTTGAGGTTTTCCCCCTGTTCCTTGAGGGTGTTCGAAGCTTGCGTACTGTTTGTACTGCCGATCTTTCGGAGAAATTTTGGACTCAGCAACTGCCATGGGAACAGCCGATGTGCTGGCGGCGCCTGGCAGGTCCTTTGCTTCTTAGTGAGTCCTCGGTGAGGTTCGCTGCCTTCGGCTGCACAGCTGTTGGGCTGTGAGCTGCGGTGTTGCTCAGGTGTCCGCTGGAGAAGAAAGTGGAGGAGTGCTGGGTCAACTGCACGGGGTCAACTTCTGTTACTTTTTTTTTGAGGCAAACAACTTCAAAGACAGATTGCAAACAACTTGTTTCGTTTTTAGCATCTTTGAAAAGACAGATTGAACGGAAAGCAGTAAGTCTGCGATGGAAGGAGTTCATCCTGCCCACGTCCTCCTTCCCACCTTCCTTCCCCAGAAAAGTAGTAGGGGTTCCTTGTCCGATGGTTTACCATGTGGGTTTTGCAGGAGAGAGCTCCCAAGCATCTGGGCTGTGCTCCAGAGTCTGAGAGGGGTGATGTGCTGCAACAAAAATAATGAAAAGTGAGAGGAGTTGACTCCCTGAAAACAGTCACATAGGGCCTAGGGTATCGATTTGTGTATTCACATGCATTCCATCCATTTTATCCTTCCTTAAATCCCTTTCTTTCACCTTTCTTTTGTTTCGTTCATCGGTGTTTTCAATCTACAGCAATAGATCCAGCAGGGTTGCAGCAAGGTTCTCGCATGCTACTAGGCATCTTGCTGTTGCGTAGTTTGAGACGCTGCCACTGTTTCTGTGAGCACAGTTCTACTTCTGACCGTTGAGAGATGATCTGATTTTGAGACACAGGTGGCATGACAACCCAATGGCTATGACGATTCTGTTTAGCGATGACCCTGAGATCTCTAGGACTGTCAACAATGAGTTGAGGCTCGTAGGCCAAGGATGTTCTGATAGCGGTCCGCTCCTTTTGAGCCCCAAAAATGCATCGAAAATTGTCCTTGTGTAGTCTGCGTAGTTGGTAAAGAAAGATATGCAGTTGACCAAGTAGTTTACTTGGTTCCCGACTTCACCAAGCACCTTGAGAAAGATCGCATGGGAGCCTCAAGCGAGCCAAGGCATGCTGATCCAGTTGAGGATGTCAGAGAGGTGCGGTGTCCGAGCTTTGAAACTCTGTGAACGTGCAGAACTTCGCTGTCAGGAAGAGACCGTCGAAACCTTTCCCGAATTCACCAGCTATGAGTGACTTGGCAACTTGTGATGCACAGAGGCACCCTAAAAAATGAGAGCCATGTGGGCCCCGTGTGTTCTGATCTGCCACTCTTTGTGAAAGGACAAATCTTTTTTACTGCTACCTCTTTCGAAGCAAATTTTCTTAAACCTGCGTCCCCCTGAGTTCGTGTGCAGCTGCGCAGGTTTTTGTGCGAGCGGATGCGACAGAGGATGGCAGCTCTGGAGGGAGCCTTGCTTGAACTCGAACCCGTGAAGGACGACCTCAAGGATAGCGAAGATCCAAGGCTGCGCTATCCACACTGTTTTCAGATGTCAAGAGTCAGGACTAGGACTTTTGAGTACTGTTCATATGTATATTATATTACATATATATATATAATACACATATATAAATATAGATAAAGATAATGCATATATATAAGGTATATTGTCCGCTACTCATATGTTCATGGTATGGGACCCGACGAGCAAACTGTGGAGGCCTTTGTCCACGGATGCTCCAGACACGGTGGCCGAGGTGCATAGAGCAAAGTCAACACAGAAGAGAGGGAGAGGGGCGGAGAGGGGCAGAGGTTGGGAGAGGATGGGGAGAGGCCCTGTGAGGCTGAGATTTTCTGCTTAGGAGCCTGAGGAAGTGGTGGAACAGCGTCCAGCGCCCTTTGAGATGACAGAAAATCAGAGGCTCGGCGGTTGGATGTCCCTGGGGTTGTTCTGGCATGGCGGAAGCGCACTACCTTGAGTAGGATTTCCAATGTTTGGATTCCACAATATGGTGGTTTCTCAAAATAGGGGTGCCCCGAAATCATCCTTTGTGAACCATTTACAGTAATTGAACGAACCATTTTTGGCGTTCCATAGTTTTAGAAGCACCCATATGATCGTGCCCGCAAAAGGGAGTTTCGTGGCAGGGGCACCATTTTGTGCTCTTGAAGGGTCTCGAAACGAGCGTTTTGCAAGACTGTCGTCGTTTTTGGAACTCGCATGCTTACATCATTTTGCATGGCAGGTACAGCACTTCGTTTGTATGCCTCCGGGTCATTTTTTTGCGGAAAGTTCATTTCATTTGCACATGAAACTGAAATCACGTTTCGCCATGGTAGTAGGACATCAGGTGCGGATCTAGTTGGTAGCTTTCTTTCATCGCGCCTGGACAGCATTTTCATGCCTAAAATCATCCTCTAGCTCTGGAGAGATCTTCTCGACAGAGATCTCATGTCTCCACAGAGATCTTGCGCACTTCCAGGGTGCCCTCACAAGGATCTTCGGGGATCTTGCGCAAGCCACGGTCATGTTGGGACCAATGTCCCATCCAACGAATAGCGAAATCGTCCAATGGATCGTCAGCTCCAAAATCAGGCCTGACGTGCAACTGTTCCCTGCTCTTGACCTGGAGGACGAAGATTCAGTGATTCCTTGAGCCAGAAACAGATGAAACCGCTGTCCCTAGAGCTTGGACGATTGGTAAAGTGTGACCCTGACAGGATTCCAACCTGCTATTGGAGCCTTTGAGTGAGTGACCTTGACTTGAATAATTGCGGGCTTTGGAGTGTTTGTTTTTTGTAGACTTTTTCGGATGGAAACCGTCTCGAACATGTTGAGCCAACAAAACTAGGAGGCTTTGGCACGAGTCAAATCCGTCAAAGCCGACCCATTGCATGGCACTGCAGGTGCCATTTTTGCTCATCAATTCGTGCTATCAATTCGTGCTTTGAAACCTTACTTTGGCAGAGGTTTCTGCAGAATCAGTTGCACGAGAAGATGGTGGCTCTTGACATCGCATTACAAGCCTTGGCAACGCCAAGAGAGGTACCCGAGAGGCTGGGAGATGAGATAGCGGAGAGCAGTTGGGTAGACCTTTGTTCCAAAAAGATCCAAGAAGCTGTCGAGAAAGTTGGCTGAACTCGGCTCAGGGAACCCGAGCTCCAGGATGCCACAACTAGTCCAGAGGCTGTGTGAATGTCAGTCACTCTTTGCGTGTTTGTGCTTGAATTAGTGTGTTTGGATGCGCTTGGATGCGCTTTGATGCGCTTTGATCCCTTTGATCATATTTTTGAAATTTAGTTTGGAGTGGGTGTATGGTGTATGTTGCACTCCCTGGCAATTTCTTTGCATTTGAGACTTTGAGACTGTCAATTCTTGAGTAATTCGTATTTCTTGGTCAAGAGTCCTTTGCAGCTGCCAATGCGAGATACAGAGATATGCAGTATTTGTGCGTTGATCTTGAGGAAGCTTCCAAAGACGCTACTCCTCCTACAGAGGCGGAAAAAGCACCCGAGGAGAAGAGGCCAGGTTGATGTTGGCGGCAGATTCGCACAGACGGATCAACAGGTCTGATATGTCAGGATATATCAGGATCTATCAGGATATATCAGATGTTATGTTGTGGTCTTCGGGAAAGACGGCTCACCAGAGCTTTGTTCCAAGAAGTCAACTGGCTTTGTGAGTGAACTCGGCTGCTCAGGGAACCCGAGCTCCAGGATGCCGCAACTAGTCCAGAGGCTGTGTGAATGTCAGTCAGTGTTTGCTTGCTTGTGCTTTCATTTGTTTGGATGCGCTTGGATGCGCTTTGATGCGCTTTGATCCCTTTGATCATATTTTGGAAATTTAGTTTGGAGTGGGTGTATGGTGTATGTTGCACTCCCTGGCAATTTCTTTGCATTTGAGACTTTGAGACTGTCAATTCTTGAGTAATTCGTATTTCTTGGTCAAGAGTCCTTTGCAGCTGCCAATGCGAGATACAGAGATATGCAGTATTTGTGCGTTGATCTTGAGGAAGCTTCCAAAGAGGCTCCTCCTCCTAAAGAGGCGGATAAAGCACCAGAGGAGAAGAGGCCAGGTTGATGTTGGCGGCAGATTCGCACAGTCGGATCAACAGGTCTGATATGTCAGGATATATCAGGATCTATCAGGATATATCAGATATTATGTTGTGGTCTTTGGGAAAGACGGCTCACCAGAGCTTTGTTCCAAGAAGTCAACTGACTTTGTGAGTGAACTTGGCTGCTCAGGGAACCCGAGCTCCAGGATGCCGCAACTAGTCCAGAGGCTGTGTGAATGTCAGTCAGTGTTTGCTTGCTTGTGCTTTCATTTGTTTGGATGTGCTTTGATGAGCTTTGATGCGCTTTGATCCCTCTGATGCCTTTTGATCACATTTCACAATCTAGTTTGGAGTGGGGGAGTGTTGCATTCCCTGGCATTTCTTGTGTTTGAGACTTTGAGACTGTCAATTGCTGAGTAATTCTTGGTATTTCTTGGTCAAGAGTCCTTTGCAGCTGATAATGCAAGATACAGAGATGTACAGTATTTGTGCGTTGATCTTGAGGAAGCTTCCAAAGAGGCTCCTCCTCCTAAAGAGGCGGGTAAAACACCAGAGGAGAAGAGGCCAGGTTGATGTTGGCGGCAGATTCGCACAGTCGGATCAACAGGTCTGATATGTCAGGATATATCAGGATCTATCAGGATATATCAGATGTTATGTTGTGGTCTTTGGGAAGACGGCTCACCTTTGTGAGTGAACTCGGCTGCTCAGGGAACCCGAGCTCCAGGATGCCGCAACTAGTCCAGAGGCTGTGTGAATGTCAGTCAGTGTTTGCTCGCTTGTGCTTTCATTTGTTTGGATGTGCTTTGATGAGCTTTGATGCGCTTTGATGCGCTTTGATGCGCTTTGATGCGCTTTGATGAGCTTTGATCCCTTTGATGCCTTTTGATCACATTTCCACAATTTAGTCTGGAGTGAGGGAATGTTGGACTCCCTGGCAATTTCTTGTGTTTGAGACTTTGACACTGTCAATTTCTGAGCAATTTTTGGCATTTCTTGGTCAAGAGCCCTTTGCAGCTGCCAATGCGAGATGCAGAGATATGCAGTATTTGTGTGTCGGTTTTCAGGAAGCTTCCAAAGAGGCTCCTCCCAAAGAGGCGGATAAAGCACCAGAGGAGAAGAGGCCAGGTTGATGTTGGCAGCAGATTCGCACAGTCGGATCAACAGGTTTGATATGTCAGGATATATCAGGATCTATCAGGATATATCAGATGTTATGTTGTGGTCTTCGGGAAAGACGGCTCACCAGAGCTTTGTTCCAAGAAGTCAACTGGCTTTGTGAGTGAACTCGGCTGCTCAGGGAACCCGAACTCCAGGATGCCGCAACTAGTCCAGAGGCTGTGTGAATGTCAGTCAGTGTTTGCTTGCTTGTGCTTTCATTTGTTTGGATGTGCTTTGATGGCTTTGATGCGCTTTCATCCCTCTGATGCCTTCTGATCACATTTCCAAAATCTAGTTTTGAGCGGCGCAATGTTGCATTCCCTGGCATTTCCTGTGTTTGAGACTTTGAGACTGTCAATTGCTGAGTAATTCTTGGTATTTCTTGGTCAAGAGTCCTTTGCAGCTGATAATGCAAGATACAGAGATATGCAGTATTTGTGCGTTGATCTTGAGGAAGCTTCCAAAGACGCTACTCCTCCTACAGAGGCGGAAAAAGCACCCGAGGAGAAGAGGCCAGGTTGATGTTGGCGGCAGATTCGCACAGACGGATCAACAGGGCTGATATGTCAGGATATATCAGGATCTATCAGGATATATCAGATGTTATGTTGTGGTCTTTGGGAAAGACGGCTCACCAGAGCTTTGTTCCAAGAAGTCAACTGACTTTGTGAGTGAACTTGGCTGCTCAGGGAACCCGAGCTCCAGGATGCCGCAACTAGTCCAGAGGCTGTGTGAATGTCAGTCAGTGTTTGCTCGCTTGTGCTTTCATGTCTTTGGATGTGCTTTGATGAGCTTTGATGCGCTTTGATGCGCTTTGATCCCTTTGATTCCTTTTGATCACATCTCCAAAATCTAGTTTTGAGTGGGGCAATGTTGCATTCCCTATTTCCTGGCATTTCTTGTGTTTGAGACTTTGAGACTGTCAATTGCTGAATAATTCTTGGTATTTCTTGGTCAAGAGTCCTTTGCAGCTGATAATGCAAGATACAGAGATGTACAGTATTTGTGCGTTGATCTTGAGGAAGCTTCCAAAGAGGATACTCCTCCTAAAGAGGCGGGTAAAACACCAGAGGAGAAGAGGCCAGGTCGATGTTGGCTGCAGATTCGGACAGTCGGATCAACAGGTCTGATATGTCAGGATATATCAGGATCTATCAGGATATATCAGATGTTATGTTGTGGTCTTCTGGAAAGACGGCTCACCAGAGCTTTGTTCCAAGAAGTCAACTGACTTTGTGAGTGAACTTGGCTGCTCAGGGAACCCGAGCTCCAGGATGCCGCAACTAGTCCAGAGGCTGTGTGAATGTCAGTCAGTGTTTGCTTGCTTGTGCTTTCATGTCTGTGGATGTGCTTTGATGAGCTTTGATGAGCTTTGATGAGCTTTGATGCCCTTTGATCACATTTCCAAAATTTAGTTTGGAGTTGGTGAATGTTGCATTCCCTCTTTCCTGGCATTTCTTGTGTTTGAGACTTTGAGACTGTCACTTTTGATCATACCACGAAAGCTGTGTCCAGCAGCTCGAGTTTGGGTAGCGTTACTTAATTCTATTTTCTTTGGGGTTCGGGGGGACTGTCAGCGGGGCAACGACGTGAATCTCACGCAACCCCCCCCCTGCATTGAACACCCTGGTCTCGATTCCACCCATGGCCTTGGTTGAGAACCATTCAAAGCACACAGATTTTTCGGGTTTCGCATTGCCTCGCTGCACTGCTTTGAGTGCACTCCCGAGGAAAAAACATTCGCTTGCCTAAGATTTTTCTTACATATAATTCCCATTGATGAGATGTCGCCGCTTGTCGGCGCGACCCCCTTACCACTTCACAACTTCTTCTGCCTCTTCCTGCCCTCTCTTTTCCATCATACCTTTCCGCCCCCCGCAGCTTTCGTTCCCCCCCTTGGCTCTCAAGTTTCCAAAATCTAGTTTTGAGTTGGGGAATGTTGCATTTCCGATTCCCTGGCATTTCTTGTGTTCAAGACTTTGAGACTGTCAATTCCCGAGTAATTCTTGGTATTTCTTGGTCAAGAGTCCTTTGCAGCTGCTATTGCAAGATACAGAGATGTACAGTATTTGTGCGTTGATCTTGAGGAAGCTTCCAAAGAGGATACTCCTCGGAAAGGGGCGGATAAAGCACCAGAGGAGAAGAGGCCAGGTTGATGTTGGCGGCAGATTCGCACAGTCGGATCAACAGGTCTGATATGTCAGGATCTATCAGGATCTATCAGGATATATCAGATGTTATGTTGTGGTCTTTGGGAAAGACGGCTCACCAGAGCTTTGTTCCAAGAAGTCAACTGACTTTGTGAGTGAACTTGGCTGCTCAGGGAACCCGAGCTCCAGGATGCCGCAACTAGTCCAGAGGCTGTGTGAATGTCAGTCAGTGTTTGCTTGCTTGTGCCTTCATGTCTGTGGATGGGCTTTGATGAGCTTTGATGCGCTTTGATCCCTTTGATGCCTTTTGATAACATTTCCAAAATCTAGTTATGAGTGGGGCAATGTTGCATTCCCTATTGCCTGGCATTTCTTTTGTTTGAGACTTTGAGACTGTCAATTCCTGAGCAATTTTTGGTATTTCTTGGTCAAGAGTCCTTTGCAACTCCAAGATGCAGAGATGTACAGTATTTGTGCGTTGATCTTGAGGAAGCTTCCAAAGAGGATACTCCTCGGAAAGGGGCGGATAAAGCACCAGAGGAGAAGAGGCCAGGTTGATGTTGGCGGCAGATTCGCACAGTCGGATCAACAGGTCTGATATGTCAGGATCTATCAGGATCTATCAGGATCTATTAGGTTATATCAGGTGTTATGTTGTGGTCTTCTGGAAAGACGGCTCACCAGAGCTTTGTTCCAAGAAGTCAACTGGCTTTGTGAGTGAACTTGGCTGCTCAGGGAACCCGAGCTCCAGGATGCTGCAACTAGTCCAGAGGCTGTGTGAACGTCACTCAATCTTTGCGGTTTGTGCTTTCATTTGTTTAGATGTGCTTTGATGAGCTTTGATGTGCCTTCATCTCGTTGATGCCCTTTGATCATATTTCCCAAGTTTTGTTTGGAGTGGGGCAATGTTGCATTCCCGATTCCCCGGCATTTCTTGTGTTTGAGACTTTGACACTGTCAATTCCTGAGTAATTCTTGGTATTTCTTGGTCAAGAGTCCTTTGCAGCTGGTAATGCAAGATGCAGAGATATACAGTATTTGTGTGTTGGTTTTCAGGAAGCTTCCAAAGAGGATACTCCTCCCAAAGAGGCGGAAAAAGCACCAGAGGAGAAGAGGCCAGGTTGATGTTGGCGTCAGATTCGCACAGTCGGATCAACAGGTCTGATATGTCAGGATCTATCAGGATCTATTAGGTTATATCAGGTGTTATGTTGTGGTCTTCTGGAAAGACGGCTCACCAGAGCTTTGTTCCAAGAAGTCAACTGACTTTGTGAGTGAACTCGGCTGCTCAGGGAACCCGAACTCCAGGATGCCGCAACTAGTCCAGAGGCTGTGTGAATGTCAGTCAGTGTTTGCTTGCTTGTGCTTTCATGTCTGTGGATGGGCTTTGATGAGCTTTGATGCGCTTTGATCCCTTTGATGCCTTTTGATTACATTTCCAAAATCTAGTTATGAGTGGGGCAATGTTACATTCTCTATTGCCTGGTATTTCTTTTGTTTGAGACTTTGAGACTGTCAATTCCCGAGCAATTTTTGGTATTTCTTGGTCAAGAGTCCTTTGCAGCTGCCAATGCGAGATACAGAGATATGCAGTATTTGTGTGTTGGTCTTCAGGAAGCTTCCAAAGAGGCTCCTCCTCGCGAAGAGGCGGAAAAAGCACCGGAGGAGAAGAGGCCAGGTTGATGTTGGCGGCAGATTCGCACAGCCGGATCAACAGGTCTGATATGTCAGGATCTATCAGGATCTATCAGGATCTATTAGGTTATATCAGGTGTTATGTTGTGGTCTTCTGGAAAGACGGCTCACCAGAGCTTTGTTCCAAGAAGTCAACTGGCTTTGTGAGTGAACTTGGCTGCTCAGGGAACCCGAGCTCCAGGATGCTGCAACTAGTCCAGAGGCTGTGTGAACGTCTCTCAATCTTTGCGGTTTGTGCTTTCATTTGTTTAGATGTGCTTTGATGAGCTTTGATGTGCCTTCATCTCGTTGATGCCCTTTGATCATATTTCCCAAGTTTTGTTTGGAGTGGGGCAATGTTGCATTCCCGATTCCCCGGCATTTCTTGTGTTTGAGACTTTGACACTGTCACTTTTGATCATACCATGAAAGCTGCGTCCAGGAGCTCGAGTTTGGGTAGCGTTACTTAATTCTTTTTTCTTGGGGGTTTGGGGGGACTGTCAGCGGGCCAACGACGTGAATCTCACGCACCCCCCTCCCCTGCGCATTGAACACCCTGGTCTCGATTCCACCCAGGGCCTTGGTTGAGAACCATGCAAAGCACACAGATTTTTCGGGTTTCGCATTGCCTCGCTGCACTGCTTTGAGTGCACTCCCGAGGAAAAAACATTCGCTTGCGTAAGATTTTTCTTATATATAATTCCCATTGATGAGGTGTCGCCGCATGTTTGCGCGATCTTCCTGCCCTCTCCTCATCATACCTTTCCGCCCCCGCAGCTTTCGTTCCCCCCCTGGCTCTCAAGTTTCCAAAATCTAGTTTTGAGAAGGGGAATGTTGCATTCCAGATTCCCTGGCATGTCTTGTGTTTGAGACTTTGAGACTGTCACTTCCCGAGTAATTCTTGGTATTTCTTGGTCAAGAGTCCTTTGCAGCTGCTATTGCAAGATACAGAAATATACAGTATTTGTGTGTCGGTCTTCAGGAAGCTTCCAAAGAGGCTACTCCTCCCAAAGAGGCGGAAAAAGCACCAGAGGAGAAGAGGCCAGGTTGATGTTGGCATCAGATTTGGTTGGTTGGTTTTGTCTGACCTATGTCGATTCTTTTTGGTTCATGAGGTGATTTGTAAATCATGACTTGTAATGAAATCTCTAATGATTTGCTACACCGCTACTGGAGATTCTCCAATGAAAATTGCAGATGCTGCCAGGCCGCTCTCTGAGACTCCAACTTTTGAGGAGAAGCGAACCTGTGATGAAACTTTGGAGACACGGGATACACATTTGTACACTGTGCTGCGCTGTAGGACTTCCCCCCCTGGCTTCGGCTGGACTGCGCCAATGAGTCACTCAGCATCCAACGGAAGAGATGATAGCAATGCTGCTGCTGAAGCTGGTGCTGTTTGCAGTCGAAATTTGCATGAGATCTGCATGCTGAAAGGCATTTGGAATGTGCAGAAAGATACTGCCTTCAATCTTGTTTTTTACTTTTACATTTGCTCCGAGGAAGTGTTCTGCACATTCCAGATGCATGTTGCAGAAACTCCAGCATAAAGAAAACCACATGAACCCATCTAGTTGCCTCTCTTCTTGTTGCCTAAATCTGCAAGGTGCAAATCCCAAAATGGGCGCACTTTTACGCACCTTGTCAAGTCCAAATTGTTTAGCTTCACTGTTTCGCAGGATTCCCGCGCACAGGCCTTGTGCGCCAGCATTTAATGTTGTCAAACACGGGGTCTCACGCCTCTGTGTTCTCTTTTGAAACCAGGCACAGCACACGGGGAAAACACAGCTCGGCGTCGTCCGACTATACAAAATACAGCATTTTGCGTATGCACAAGTGCGTTTTTGCTTTCGGCCTCTATTGAACTTGAGCTGGTGACTGACCATTGGTGGGACTTTGTGGTTTTCAACTTTTAGTCCCAAGTTTAGTGTTTGCAACTTTCAGTTCTCTTCAGTCCCTTTGAGTCCTTTTTTAATCCAAGTTGGACACCGTAAAGCCTATCAATGGGAAATCGGCCAAGTTGAAACTTGTCTATAGTCTATACGGTCGTGTCTCAAAATAGGGGACAGTTGGTTTATTGCCACAAATGGTTTGTCTAAAGGATGACAACAGTGGTCACCTATGGCTTGAGAAACACCCCTATCGCTATGGGTTAAAGCACCTTACCGCTGGTGTACCATCATCAACCATTTGTTTCTCCATTATTGTTGGTTGTCAACCCCTATGATTTTTGGTTCCCCAACATTGCCAAAGATTGCCAATCTTCTTGGTTCTACCACATCAACCATCCAAATTTTTGTGGTTGTTAACCCCTATTATTCTTGGTTGGTATCCCCAACGATTGATGGCAAATGTTGACTCAGCTCGCCAAAGGTTGGAGTGTCCAACTCGACTGAGGCTTCTTCAGGAGAAGCTGAAGGAGGACCTGGCCTCTCTGGAAGAAGCTGTGGCACGGATGGCACGGATGGCGAGTGACAGGCAGATCAGCTGAGAACCCAGCGTTTGATGGTTCACTACTGGAGTAATCCGCGGAACATCTGAACAGTGGGCAATCTATGATTTGATCCTCACAAGTGTGATTAGATCCATCTTTTCATAATCAGATCCATTTTTTCATGATGAGGTCCATCTTTTTGTTTTTTCACATATCTAAAAAACATATCTAAAAAACCTGAGTGACCATTGGAGTCCCTTGTTGTAATAGCGCCTTGTGGTCGTGCTACCTTGGGTGCAGGTCTCCGTCTCCGCCAAGGGGCTCCAGCTTGAGGGCACGTTTGCGGGACCGCAAGTGAGTCACACATATCAAGTGATCTTCATCATGTGATCTGTCTATGACAGATCTATGAGTAATATATCTATGAATGATATCTATGTCTATGATATGGATATGTATGTATGATATCTATGAATATCTATGAATCATACCTATGATCTTCATTGATCTTCATTTTTGTTCTTTGCGAGTTGGTTTGAATTCTGGAGTATACTCCTTTGCAAGTTCCAAGGGCGCTGGATGATGCTGAACTGCTTGCGAGGATGATCTACGTGAGGACGAGTTCATCCGCTTTCTGGAGACTTTAGAGAACAGACAGGCAGAGCTAAGCACGGACACCGACAGCACTGTAGGCTGTACAATGTTGCCTCAAACATTGGGTTGGGAATTTTCCTTTGAAGCAAGTGGAGTAACCCCCTTTGTTTTCCTATAGGATTCCTTTTAAGGAGCAGGCGTGTGCTTTAAGCTTTAGGCAGTAAACCCCTCTGTCTAAACTTATGATTTTCCTTTTCAGTTTTTTGCCTGGGCGTGTCGCAAACCGTGAGGTCAAGCATCCGGAACCTGAATTTCATGCGGAGTGCTCCGTGATGCTCTTGGAGGGATCCCGCTTGGTAGCAGCACATGGTGATTCAGTGGAGCCAAGCACTTTTTGACATTGAAAGGGGTGATCGTTGTTATGTCCCTTATTCACCATGCACCGAAGTATGGGCAAACAATGGTCATGGGCAAGTTTTCGTAAAAAGAGAGTCTACATACAGGGTGACATACATGTAAACATATGTAAACATATGTCTTGAGATATATAGGGGCACGGATCTCTCACAACGTGCTTCCCAAGCAGATTGCTCCGGTTGAAACAAAAGCTGTGGTGCATCTGCCATGGTGTCGGACGTCCTTCAAAGGCCTTCGTTGCTCAAACTTTCCCTTCCTCCAAGAACCCATGATCCAATTGGCTCATCCTGTGGCAACTTTTTGGTCCATGTGCCGACCCTCTACTTAGGAATCGATTTGTACAGCAAGTTCCTGCATTCCGTCCCTTTCCTTCCCACTCAAGCTTTATGAAAGGTTCCCATTTCCCCACGCCTTTGGGTGGATGAGGAAACCCAACCCCTCTTCTGGCCTGGATCCCTTTTGAGTCTATGTTGGGTCTGAGGCATCGGAATATTCTTATCGATTTTTGACTCCAAATGTGCGAAACAGAAATTGCAAATCGTTCCTTTTGCTGAACTCCGATTTTGCCCAAGCACTTTTTGCCAAGCTGAAGAAACCACTGGCTTTGCTGAGGCTGCTGCGTCAAGCCGTCCTTATGAGGGCATGACCGTGCCTCAGAGCGGCGAAGGACACATGGTGACACAGCAGCTGGGTGATGTCCGCCGTTGGGAACCCAGGCCATTCCCAGAGCTTCCAGTTTTGGGGTCGGGGTTCGTGCGATCCCTGCGACTGCCAGAGATAAAGGCCAGGGTGATGTGGAAAGCGATATGGAAGAATTGGGAAAAGCTTTGAAATGACAACTTTGGAATCTTGGAATTTTGTCTTGGGACTCGTCTTCGCAAACTTTTTTTGTAGCTAACTTGGCACATCTTGGCACATCTCGGCACATCTTGGCACCCATATCAGGTGCCTCATGTGCTTTGAACCACAGGTGTCTGCGGCACCACGAGCTCTGCAGTTCAGTGTGCCCCACGTGGATTTTGGCCGAGCTTCAGATGTCCGAAGCTGAGCTGGGCCCCGGGATGCCCCAGGTTGCAGCAGCCATGACCCAGGCCATCCTGGAGTTCTCCTATGGCGGTGTTCATCGGCAAGAAGCCGTGGCAAAGTTGCGCACCTAGCAGGACCTAGCGCCAGTCAGCTGAGGTTTTTGGAGGAGCCGCTTGACCACTCATTGACCATGAAAATTGTGATACGTTTATGTACATGTATATTTATACATGTATAATTTTATAACAAAATTATATATGAATTTATTTTAATGATATATTGCTACATTACGCATATACACAGGCCCGCCATGATACTGGCTTCGGTTAGGTGCTTGCTCGGCATGCGTTGCCGGGAAAAGGCATGTATACATACATACACATATTTATATGTACATATATACACCTATAATCTCTCTCTCTCTCTCTATATATTTTTGCTATTGCTTGGAGCTTGCGTAGAGCAAGCAATGTGTTGCAAAATCATATGGCCAAAATGGTTCACCATTTTGGCTCAAGTTTGGTTGGGTGCCCACTTTGGTTGAGAAAAAGCTTTAGGCTAGACCGCACCCTTCAAACTATCGCAATGGCGACTTCATCTACTCCCGAGATGCCCGAAGCGGCAGCGGAGTTGCCTGCTGACATGGAGATGGTGGACTTTCCGGAAGTCGACACCGTCGCCTCCTTTGAGATGTTGGACATCCCGGAGGATGACATGCAAGCGGCTCAGGAGGTCGCAAATCAACAGGAGCGAGATGATTCTCTGGCCAGTTTGACATTGTCAGGCCGTGATCCTTCAGAGTTTCACCTATGCGAACCGGTCTCTCGAGAGGCCCTTGATGGCCAATTGGCCTCCCTCACCGAGCTGATGTCCCAATTGCAGACCCGGGATGACAAGGCCTGTCAGACCCCCCGCGCTTCGGAGGATGTCCCCATGGAGACTGCTGGTGGCACGGTTCTGGGCGTGGTTCCTACCTCATTGTCGGCGTCTTTGCGGGCGGATGGTGTGCTTGCGGGCTCTGCCCCTCCTCCGTCTGCCT
>VSDK01008295.1:345635-384865 GCA_009767595.1 Symbiodinium kawagutii
GACCTGATGGATAGTCTTCGTAGTTTTACCCTTTTGCCGGCCATTCTTGCGGATTGGCCTTCATCCTTTTAATGCTCACCTATGTTCCTGTCGATGGAGACGGGTGAGTGTGGCTGCTTTTCGATGGTGGTTCCAGTATTCGGACTTCGTCCCTGCGCCTGCCTCTGGCGGCGAGGGGGTTGGTCTGGACTGTCACCACCATCACTGTTGTGTGGACTCAAGGTCCACAAACTTTTCGTTCAGAAGATCTGACTTGAGGGTCAGACAGAACCAAGACAGAATCAAGCAGCAGCCACATTGGCACCTCTCTTAGTTCAGACAAAAGGAGGTGCTGGCTGTTGCTCTGCTTGCAGTTAACCCTTAACCCTTAACTTCCGTAGGAACCTTTTCTATTGATTTGGGAACACATATATATATCACACACACACACACACCTTTACATACAACACACATATACATCCATTTTCAAACTTACATGTACAATAGACGCATGTATGGTGCCGATGTCACCATTATCCGAAGAATGCCCCCGTGCTAGACTTACATCCTGAGGCTGGAAGAGAGTGGGCCGGGGAGGCGTGGAGGAGAGTGGTCCTCTACGGGCTTTGCAGCTTTTGCCAAGTTGGAACTTTTTGGATTCGGTTTTTCCAAAGAACATAAACTTTATTCAGCTTATCAAGTGAACTGATCAAACCTTGTTTTTCATTGTTTGTTGTGCTTCTTCTATTCTTTTACCAAGTTCTTAGATAATTCAAAACAAATCCCCGAAGCCTTGTCAGCTCACCGTTGGTCAGGCCGTTACTGCTGCCACTGCAAGATTGTAGGGCATGCAGATCGCTGGGGAGGCATGGTCAGCTTCAGAAAGATAAAATGGCAAGTTTTGCTAAACTTCAGAATTTGGTATGGCTACAATTTGCGATTTTGCTAAAATAGATTGGCCAAATGAAAGACCAAACAGTTGGGATAAGAAAAGTTTGATGAACCAGTTGCAATTTCAGCGACCGAAAGGGTTTTGATCACCAAATGGTCAGGTGCTTGATTGCGGCCTAAAGGCTGCTATTCTTAGATTGGACACGTTGATTGGTCACGTCCAGCGTCATAGTGCGGAATATCCAATGAGTTGCTAAAGTAGTAGAAATGCTCAATTGTTTCACCTAAGTTTGCCCTAGGCTTGAAGTCATTCTGACTTCAGGGTTTTTTGAGCCATCAAAGTATGTGGGAAGTGTGTCGCATCTTGACATGCTCCCTTGATGACTAGAAGAGCTCGTAATGAAAGCAAGATTTCATTCTAATGAAGTGGAACCAGCATTTCTTTGAAAACGGTTGTACCCCTTGTTACTCTGTTTGTGTGATTGCCAACTTCTAGTTTCCACGTGACTCATTTCCGACTGCATTTCAAACAGTTGGAGACGTTCAAATTCTGAATTTCCGTTTCAAATTCTAAGTGAAACAGCTCAAATCGCAAAGCTGAAAAAAAACAAATCTCAAAACTTGGGAGATGCTGCTCTCCTAAACCGCTTAGTGAGAACCTCATCTATTCTCATGGCTTAGAGCATCATCTCATCTCTGCAAAGCCTGGGTTCCTGTGAGGCAAGGGATCGAGGTGTGCCTCTTGCGGCCTCACGCGAAGACCTCCTTCGTGCTGTAGCGCTCCCCAGCTCGTGGTGTTTGAAATAAATTGATGTCGATATTTATATGATTAGAGATTTATAGAATAAATCTAAGATGTTTAGATTTTTGAAATTTGAATATATGATTAGAGATTTAAATCTTTCAGATCAACTTTAGATCTTTCACTTTTTTCATGGTAGTTGATGTCTGTGAAATTTGGAGGGCCAAGGCTTGATTATCCACAGCTGAGGCACCCTGGTTGCTCGGTCTACTCATCTGGGCCAAGACCTGAAAGAGCGATCCCTGAGACCTCTCTAAGGAGACCTTGGATTTGATTGAGAGGTACTCAGAGAGACCTTCGAAATCCTTACCCTAAAGAGATAGAAACCTGGAGATGCAGATGCGACTAATCCTTCGATGGTCAGAAGTGGATGGCTAAACCGCTCGGCGAGGTGTGAGGTGTCCGCGGCTTCCAGGCCTTCGAAGATCGGGTTCCGCTTGTTGGATCCCCGGTCGCTGCAGCGAGCCTTCCCGAAGCACTGCAACGGGGTCGTGCAACGACGCTGTTCTGAGGTCAGGCCCAGAAGCCCAGACCCAGGTGGGCTGCCGTGGGCTGTGGCAGGGCTGTGGCTGGGACCAACTGGGGAACCCCACGATGGCACCGCGCAGGACATCGTGCAGTGGCACATGAGGCGGCGAGCTGCAAGCAGGACATGCTTCTGTTTCTGACATAGAAAATAAGTTTTGTCTTTCTACAAGATGAAACATATATTTTATTTGTACTATGAAACGTGGATATAAACATTACATCGTATGAATAGAGAAAACATGTTTTTTTTTTTCAGTGCATATATATATATATATTTGTATATATTTTATATATATGTAGAATACATTTAAATCATAGATGTAGAAGAACAGACTTGGGAAATTCTTAACTGGAAAACTGCCAGGTTCATTGGAGGGCTGCTGGAAGCAACTCTTGTTGAGAGGCGGATGGCTACAGGAAACTGATGCAGGGTTGGTCAGTTCATGCAGTTGATAAATCACTGGAGTTTCTATGGTAATGGGCCATCCAGACCAGGCTTCAAGCAATTGGCCCAACAACGTCAGTCCTCAGCAGCAAGTGGATGGCTTTCTCAGGCCAAAGAATCCCTTCGGCTTCATGGCCGATTTGGTTGCACGCTGTCAAGAGGCGTGGGAAGACATGCGTGGCGTCGAAGGGATGAAAATCATGGGATTTGGAGATTGTGGAAATGGTTTCAAATGTCTTGACCTTGACTTAAAAAGCAATACTCAAATTGATCATTTTGAAGGAGTCACTAACTTGAGTCACTTCTTCAGAGTTAGAGTAGCTTTTTTTGGAGTCAGACTTCTCTCAACTTCGCTTTAGGCTCCAAAGGAGACCGGTCTGATCGGCGTGCGGTTTTTCAATTTGCTCTGGGCTGAAGGGTTTGGCACCCAGCTCTGCTGCCTCAAGTTCTGATTTGTCATTACAACGATTCAGTGAACTAAGTGAAGTATTGAGCAATAAGTTCTGATTTGTCATTGCTGCAGTGGAGACAGGGAAGTATTAAGCAATTGAACCAGTGAGCAATTCTTTTGAGTTCTTGGGGAAGCTTTCGAGGTTGCCTCCAGAATCATTGATCTCGGTGCGATGCGGCCACAAGTCCCGACAGGCGATCTGCTGGAGCAGATTCAACAGCTGGAAGTTTCAAACAGATTGAGTATCTAGTTTGATGGTGGATGTAGATCATTGTTACTAGATGTTAGCAGTGATGTTAGGCAAGTCATGTCACTTGCCATGTCAGTAGTCATGTTACTTGCCATGTTAGATAGACTTGTCATGACTTGTCTCTGGTCATTTTCGTAGATTCCATCAGATCTTCGGTTTCTCGTGGCGTGCGCCAGGCCTCCGTCGAAGATCTCTTGACGGGGCGAAAGAGGCGCGCCAGTGCTGTGAGATGCTATGACCCACCAAGATGCAGCAGTGATGATGCAGCAAGGTGTGCTGTGAGACTGTGAGATGCAATGACCCCTCAACTCCTGTGACAAATGGATGCAGATCATGCAGTGTTTGTGCCATTACCTTTTGTTTTCAGACTCTGAGTTCTGAGTAATCCCAAATGTGCCTTTCACAAAAGCGTTTTGTTGACATCTTCTGAAATGAAGGGATGTGAAGTGAAGGTATATCAACGTAGCTTATCTGAGGCAGTTTCTTTTTTCGAATTTTTTAGCTAACAGATCTTCAGCACAGCCTCGGCATTTCCTCAACATGATCTCCCTGACACCGAGCTCTGTCATTGCTCTCTCCAATTGATTCGACGTGGCGTGAACACAGCTGCGCCAGCAAGTGTGGGCCCACCACCCCCACCCTTGGTGAATTGCCAAACAGGGAAGTTAAACAAGTTCAATGGTATCTGCTTTTCATGTTCTGGTTCTGCTTTTTATGTTCAAAAAGATGCAGAAAATCGATTGTCAAAAGTGTCTTCTTGGTGACAGAAAACATTTGCAAACAAACAAAGATAACTTGAACCCGTCCTGGTTTCTCCGCTTGCGTAGCAGTCTCCATAAACTGAACCAGAACCCCCTTGAACACTGGATGCATTTTTCGTACCAAATCTGTGGCATGTTTCCTCCCTCTTTTGCCCTCCGTGCCCAACCCTTTGTGCCAAGACATCGCAATGTTTGTCCTGAACATGACGCCACGGTGTCCCTTGTGTCCTTGGGCTTTCAATTGTCTTTCACCCAAATCACAAGCCTTTTTCTTTGCATAAAATGGGAAAATGATAAATCGCTGTGCTTTTGTTGCAGCTCGGTTTTCTCAGCAAGACGCCGCGTGCAGGCTTGAGATTGGTGAAGGTTCCCTCGTGGAGGCACGGCATGGCATGGCATGGCATGGCATGGCATGATGCAGCTGGCCCTTGGATCCCCTTGGATCTCGCCAGGTGCAGGTCTTGGTGAAAGAGTCCTCCATCAGTTTGCCTCCACCGCGCCTTGGCAGAGCTGTGAGGCACGGCACTGGCCTTCTGGGATTGCTCGGTGGTGGTGCCGTACCAAGGTTTGTGGAGGAGCAACTGCATCATGTTCAGTTTCCCAGGCCAGGGATGATGGCCTTGGACGAGGAGATGCGGTTGTTCCAATTTCACCTTTGTAAGGACTTGGAAGACGAAGTTTCTTGAGAAGTTTGGGAAAGAAATTCAGTTGCATAGTTTTACATGATGAGTTCTACATAGAAATCCGGGGATGAGTTGCAGAGCCGACACATGATGAGTTTTACCATGCTGAGCTCGCTTCGGTTTGCAACGATGTTGAATCCCAGGAAATCAAGTTAGCCACCATTGTAGCTATGGCACACCAAGATTCCTGGCCTACCCATTATATATACATGTAACATGTACATTGTTGTATACACTTTAATAGAGAGTATCCATCAATCAATCAATCAATCAATCAATCAGTCAATCAATCAATCAAGCTATCACCCTATCTATCAATCCATTTGTGTATCCATCTCTTTCTATATCTAAGTATCTATCTCTTTGTATATCTATCTCTAGCTCTGTCGATCTTTGGTCTTTGATCTGGCCCTATTGGAACATCAAAACCTCATTTTTCAAGCATTTTGACTACAAATGTGCTTCCGTCCACAGCGGTTTGAATATTTTTCCCTGCGCTTTCGCCGCAGACCTCTGCACCGGCCGCTTTGCCGAGCCTACCTTGCGACCGCGCAAAACTCTTGAAAAACACGGCATTTCGCGCGATCCAAAAACTCTACGCACGCATCTTGCTTGACTCTTTGACATCTTCTCGCCCAGCTTCGAAACTTCCAACTCGTTCTAGACTCTGAGGCTCTTCTTTACTCTTCTCCCTTCTTTTTCTCTACTCTTCTCTGCTCTTTTGTATCTACTCCTCTTCTTCCCTCTCTCTCTCTCTTTCTATTCTTTATTCTTAATGATAGACTCTTCTGATTCCACTATTCTTAGTCTCTCTCTATTCTATTCTGTACTCTACTCTTCTACTCTATTCTTTTTTTTGAGAATAATGGAATAAGAAGAGTCTATATTCTTCTGCTCTATTCTGTACTCTACTCTTCTTCCAGTAGTATTTTCATTCTCTTATTAAAGTCTCTATTCTTCTCTTCTTTAAGTCGTTGGACTTCCAACTTGGTCAGCCCAGGGCGCGGTCCAGTTGTCGATGTCAGCGAGCGTCGAGGTCCTGACGTGGTGATGCTGTGATTCCCCGGGGCAAATTGGGTTGTGACGTGTTTTCTGATAGACTTTACAGATAGACAATTTCAGATAGACTTACAGAATTGTACAGGATAGACTTGTATATAGACTTATAGATAGACTTATAGAATTTTACAGATGTCATGATGTTTGAGACCTGGGACGTGCTGCGAAATTTAGCAGAAACAAATCCTGTAGAAAGATTGGGGATTTTGTTCATGGATTTTCATGGATTTCTTATCTAGAGGGAGATGGATTTTCCTATCTATAATATATCATAATCAAAATTTAGCAATCTTAGCCATTACCCACCAGCAGGGTGAGACCGAGTAGCGTCCATGAGAGGGGGATTACTCTGATCCATGATTGCGACATCATGCAAATTACCTTTCTTTCTTTCTTTCTTTCTTTCTTTCTTTCTTTCTTTCTTTCATGCACTTCGTATCATCGGATGAGTTCGTTTTTTGAGGGGGATGGTCTGGCAGTCATTCTAAGTTGAAGAAACAAGCTCCACTCATGCCCCGTCATACTTTTGGGATTGTGCATCATTGTCAAGTGGGGACGACCTTCATATCTAGGAAGTGTCCCAAGTTGACTCCTCCACTGACTCAGTGTCGCGCACAGGTCTGATGATTTGAGATTGCGGATCAGAGTGCCGCGGCAGCACGTGGGACTTCGACGTAAGGAGTTTGGCAGAAGAACCTCATTTTCAATCATTTATTTTGATCTCTAAAAGAAGATAATTTCAATTCAGATTCAGTTTGAATGGCAGATTTTCAGTTTCCGCTGCGATTTTGTAGCGATTTTGATGACGCTGACTGAGTCCCAGGTTCAATACGCTGATGGTTCAGCTAGGCGGCATCTGGGGAGACACCTTGAAGCTCTGCAATCCCGATTCAGATTACTGCTATACCAAGATGATCCGAGATGGTCCATTTCTTAACCACAACACAATACCATGCTACTCGGATTAAGTATGGAAAGTAATAGTAGTCATTAAGCAATTTTCTACAGCCACCATTCGATTACCATTGATGAACCATTCTTTCCAACCATTTATCGTCAATTTCACAACATTTTTGAATCTACTTTCCAACCATGATTTCAAATCATCATCGTTACTCAACCATTTCTCAAGCATGAAATCATCAATCCCATGATGTCTCTCAGTTCTTTCGTGCCACCACCTGCCACCTGCCAGGGCCGAGAAAACTTCCCACGAAGCCGAAGCACAAAGACGGCTCGAAGCTCAGGGCAGGAGGAGCTGGTGACCATGAAATTCACAGGCCGTTCATAGAAGTTTCTAGGCTATTCATAGGAGTTGTTTCATATTAAAATTATAACTACTATGTTAGCCATTATATCTATAAATCATATCTTCCATCCTTAGGAGCTGCCATGAATGATTTGTATCTAATCCATTCTAATCCCATGAAGCTAATTTTTTATGCTATTTTTTTAAACGTTCATCAATTCTTTGTTTCAGATTTTAATTTCAGCGAGGTATTTGATGGACTACGATCTGCAGAACTTTGGTCAGCAGCTGGTACGAGAGCTCGTGGAGGCGAAGTCATCAGTGCTGCTGAGCCACCGCCCACGCCGCGGCGATGCCACGTAGGCCATGCCTTCAGACCTCCTTTCCTTCATTGCGAAGAGATTGGAAGAGCTGAAGTCCTCTGAAGTCCCCTGAAGCCGTTGAGCGGGCGAGGCTCGAGATGGAGCTTTTGGGAAGAGGAAAGTTGCAGAAGTGGCTGTTGGAATTTTCAGGAAAGTTGTAGAATGTTTAGTTGTAATTTGTTTTGTTGGAAAGTTGTAGCTGAAAGTTCTTAGCTTCCGTGGCTCAGGTACTTGCTTGGCGCTGCTCGAAAATCGACCAGCTCCAAGTAGCCCGTCAGGGAGCAGTCCATACTGCAACGTGGGTGTCCCGCAAAAGTGCGGCTCCCAAAGTTTCTTGTTCTCTAGGTGGGACTCGCACCTATTTTGAGGGCCTCATTGAGGTGAACAAATTCCTTTCTGTTTTACTGGACTCGCGTCCCACTTTGAGAACAAAGCAATAAATCTCAGACGAGAACAAAGAGTCTCTTGCCGAAAAAACCGGTTTTCTGCACAAATTGCAGCATGTTTTATGCGGCCAGGCCTCTCAGTTCAGGGCAGCTTCTCTCAAAGGGTGGTACTGCCAGGCAAACATGGCGGAACAGAACAACAGGAATTTCATGGACAAGTTTGAACGCAGGGTCCACATGATCTCCAACGAGATAGACAAGTGCGCACCAGTGAACGAGCGGCCGCGTGTTTCTTGATGAGAGCTGGTTTCAATTTTGATCCTTTTAGTAGTTGCACTATGTGGCGAGTCTGGTGTCAGGTACAAAGATTTGGAGGAGAGCTGTGAGAGCAGCCATGGCTTGGCATGGCTTTTTTTGGCTTGTCACGGCTTGATGTGCTTAGCTCCATGCCTTTCAGGACAAGCTGAAGGCTGGGCACTGCACTGGAGCTCCCCTGTTTTCGTTTAGCTGCTTGGGATCCAGGCCAGTCAGCGTGGCAGTGGCAAGGAGGCCAGCGAGAATGGCGAGCCAGCCTTTTTTCGATGTTTCATGCGAGCACCTGGCAGTTACAACGAGTGAAGACCGAAATGTCCGGGAACTTCACGAAGCTCAGAAGAGGAACGTGGGACTTCATGGGAATTCTCATTGGAATTCATGATTTGTGTAGTGGGAATCCACGGGAATCCACGGGAATCCACAGGAATCCACAGGAATGATCAGCGTGGATCAGCGTGGTAGTGAAGACGGGACTTCGCCCAGATGAAGACGTCATGAAGAGCAACCTGAAGAGCAAAGCAGAAGGACCGAACCCCGAGACAGAGAAGCCCGGGAGTTCGTACTTTGATCAAGAACAGTGGAACTTTTTCAAACTTTGGCCCTGGGAGTTCGTAGATCTTAGAAGCCAACCCTTTCCACGGATGACCTAGAAGATTTTTCGTCTTTCATGGATGCAGTTTCTATACAGTAGAGTCATTAGAGCACTATCGCAGCACGCACGAGGAGAGCAGCAACAGAAGATCAGCTTTTCCCATCGCATGGACAGGGTTCAACTCTCAGACTGCAACGACTGCAACGATCTTCCCATTGCCACCGGCCACCGAGGAAGACAAGAAACAGGATGACTTTTCAGGCGCAGCAACGTGCAGCGAGGTAAACTGGGCACCGTTGATCACAGCTTCGCAATGCTTCGCAGGTCGCTTGGAGAAGGCACCGATGCACAGATGTTTCAGTTCCACGAAAAAACAGCATTTCTTGACGCTCACGGCAGGTCATGGAAGAAGTCCAGAACCTGCACGACAAGTACGACAACTACAAGGAGGAAGTCCAAAGCTTGCATGACAAGTACGACAATTTCACCGCAGGCGAGCGAAGAATGGAGAGAATGGAGATGTAGTTCACATGTCACAAGCAGGAAAGATCATACGCAGAGATACACAGAGAGAGACCTGCTGAGCTGTGATTTTTGCTGTTCTGCAACATAGCAGCGTTCAGGTGTGCAGAGCCTGGAGAGTTCCATGATGAAGTCTAGCCAGAGCCAGGTCTGGGAGCCGAATCGTTGAGCGCGCTTCTCGCGGTTCAAGAAAGCAGATTCCAAATGATGTGAAAATCTGAATGATGATGTATTTTGATGTATTTTGATGTATTTTGATGTATTTTGATGTATTTTGATGTATTTTGATGTATTTTGTCATTTTGCAAGTTGGGATCAATTATTGTATGTGATGTCAAACAATTTCGAATTGTATTAGAAAAAGGTTTCAATCAAAAAATGTGTCAAAATTCTGTTCAACCTTGTTGCGAATCACGAGCAGATTCTCCATTTTGTAGGGGACAAATCAGAGTAGCACGGAGTGGTCCAGTGCCCTTGTGTTTTGCGTGGTGCACTTGGTGTGGGTGACCTTTAGCTGGGATTTTCTCGAGGGTTAATACCTTTGATGAGCTATCGTGGCAAGCGCAGTGCTGATCAATGTACACAACTAGTGTGAGAAGTATTTGGATTATTTGGCCGACCTTGAGCAGACCTCTTGGCAGATGCAGAGTTTGAGGTAGAGATTCTAGATGTTTCTAGGTTCTAAATATTTCTAAATGCATTGGTAGATTTTGAGTGATTTGTGGATCCTAAACGGATTCTAGATAGAGTATCACCTTTGATTCTAAGTGGATTCATAGGTCAAAAGATCGAGAGATCGATTTGTTGTCTCAGTTTCGGTTCTTCCATGAAGTTACTCCGCCAAGCAAGAACAGTATAGCCTATCCACAGTTTTTCAGTTTGGAGGTTCCATTGTGTCCTATACACAAGTAGATCTGGAGGTTTGATAATGTTCTATGTGCAAACAGAATCAAATAGATCAATCAATACATCAACAGCACAGTGTTGGCAGATAGGCAGGGCATATCAATATGGATTCGACAGACAGGTAGATTGAAAGGCGAGATAGATAAGGAGATAAATCAATAGACGGATAGATGGATAGACGGATGATGAGATAGATGGATGGATAGATGGATAGATAGATGGTTGAACAGCTGGAGAATGCTGGATATCTAGATGCAAAGATGCATCGGGTAGACGGACGGCCAGACACGCACACACACACAGATAGGATGGATTAGACAGACGTTGTTTTATTCAAGTTCTTCAAATTTCTGGACATCCTGTCTGCCGTCAGATGCCTCTCCAACTTGTGCGTTTCTACAATCTGCACCTCTGTGGCTATACCTTCTGGAGATAAGATCAATTAGACACATAAATCGGCTGGAAAGCTGCACCACGAATTCAGCAGTTTCCTCCAAATCTTCGACAGCGATCGCATGCTGAGGCAGACAAAAACACCGTTGACATCACAGACCTGAAGAAAAAGGTGGTGAAGGCAGATGTTGGACCTGTCCACAGACCCAGTGATGGGTTGAACTACTGAACCCTGGTTTGCCAAGTGGAAGAATACAACGTTTGTCAACTTGCCCATTTTCTGAAAACTGTTCTTGTATGAATTGTCACAACACTGATATTTTGCATAATATGTTTGGCCGCATGCAGGTAAAAGAGAAGATTAAGGGATTGGAGGATTCGATCAGCGCCCTGAATTCGAGCCTGCAAAATTCTTCCAGAGGTGGCAAACACTGAAAGTGTTGTGTGAGACAACTTCCGCATTTGCCTGAAATGCCCTTGATTTTCGAAGTTTCTGATTCGATCACTTCAGTAGTCCGGTCACTGAGTGGCAGGTGAGATGACAGAAGAAGCGGAAAGGAAAAGACAAGACAAGCAGGCTGAATTAGAAAGTCTCCTACTGCAATGCTTGGCCTCCATGGTGTTGTGGGAAGGTTGAACTGCAGTTTGCTGCAAGATTGTGGTATCATTATGTATCATTGGCATGTTTGGTCCCCTGCAGGTAAACCAGAAGGTGGAGGGACTGGAGCATTCCATCAGCACCTTGAAACTGAGCCTGCTAAATTCTTCCAAAGGTGGCCATCCGTGCAGATGGTCTGTGAGACTTGAGCATTCGTTTGATTTGCCGAATGTTTGATTCGATCGCTTTAGAAGTCAGTTTGTGGCAGGTGAGATGACTGAAGCTGAAGAGAGAAGCATTGCGCGAGACAACCAGGTCCACTAAGTTCTCTGAGTTCAGTGAGTTGAGAAGTCTTCTGAATGCTTGGCGTCGATGTGGCGAGGCCGGTGAAAGACTGGAGGACCTGAATCAGACGGTACAAGGAGCCTGATCTGTGCCGCATACATGGGCGCGTCCCCAAAACGTCTCGTGTCAAACTCGGAAGATTTCAAGTAACCAGTAGGGTTTCAAGGTAGATGCCCAAGGCAAACCTTCGATTCGTTGGGAATTTCGCTGCAGGAAATGATTCATGGAAAACATAAGTTAAACAACTTTTTTGACGTAGGGTCTTTATAACATTTTCCAATCCAACCGCGCAAGCGCCGCAGTTATTGCTTTGGAAGCCCCGAACCATCGTAAACATCGCGACAGAATTTGTTTGCTATTTCACTGGTGTTACACTTCTCATATGATGTGCTGTCACCAACTCCTTTCCGGCTGTTTTGAACTTTGGATAGTCAGGAACTTCTCTTTCTCTCTCTTTCTCTCTCTCTTTCTCTCTCTTTCTCTCTCTCTCTCTCCTTCTCTCTCTCGCTCTCTTTCTATTCTATTCTATTCCATTCCATTGTATTCCATTGCATTCCATTCCATTCTATTCTATTCTATTCCATTCCATTCGATTCCGCTCAATTCCATTCCATTTTCTCTATTCTCTATTCTCTATTCTCTATATTCTCTATTCTATTCTCTATTCTCTATTCTCTATTCTCTATTCTCTATTCTCTATTTTCTATTCTCTATTCTCTATTCTCTATTCTATTCTCTATTCTCTATTCTCTATTCTCTATTCTATTCTCTATTCTCTATTCTCTATTTTCTATTCTCTATCCTCTCTTCTTCGCCTCTCTTCTTTTATGCGAGCCAAGTTGGCGCGTCTTCTTTTGTGGTTTCGAGAGGGCAAAAAGAAAAGAACACGAAGAGGAAGCCGAAGAGAGGAAGGGGAAGGGTAGAAAGGAACTTGAAAGATAGAAGGGAAAGGCAAGGATAGAAAAAGGATAGAAAAAGGATAGGAAGGAACTCGAAAGAAGGGCAGGAAATGAAAGTGATGTAGGAAGGACATCGAGATAACAAAGGAATCAGCAGATATCGAAAAGCGAGAAAACCAGTCAGGGAAAAACATGAAGGCCAATATTAGCCAGAAGTGATTAGAAGTGCCACAAGATGAAGAAACAGAAAGGAAGAAGAAAGGGAAGAATGGGATGAATGTGAGACTTCAAAGGAAGATAAGCGACAGAAGCGAGATCCTAATGAGAAGAACTTGAGACGAAATGCAACAGAGATGAAGCCCAACAAACAAGGTACTGACCACAGAGCAGTGTCAGCAACAACGACCATAATTGGAGCCACCACGTCACAAGACGATGCAAGGGTAGAGGGCATTGTTCATTGCGTAGCAAACAATCACAATTCCAAACCGTGAGAATAGCACTTTGAAGCAGACCATGAAGGGGCCCAAGATATCGCATATAAGCGAAAAAGATGCCCACACACACACACACACGCAGAAATCGCATCCTGCATCCCAATTATTCATGAAAGGGGAGCCTGAGCTACCTGAGTTCAATGTACTTCAGTACTGTGGGGGGGCCTTCGCCGCTTGAAGTATTGCTTGTCCCTTAGGACCCCCTTTCAACTCCCCCTGGCTTTGCCCCACTTTCAACTTCCAAACAAATCATGGTTTATCATGTGAAAATGATTATAGTCCTTGTCTGCATCTACCTTCTCGTCTGTCCTCACCATTTTTGATCCACATTCATTACTCTTGCGGTTTCAGGCCCCGTCAGCTGTGACCTCCGTTTCGTCCCCTCTTCTCTTCTAGTTGCAGCAAACGTCTGTTGCAGCCGCAAATGACCCGCCAAGAAGGCAGAACCAAAATTTCACCGGGCCGCAGACCTTCAAACAGAACATCCAAGCAGAAACAGCTCATCCAATCGACCCAATTGGCAATTTGTGCAAAGGGATAATATTGAGCACCTATTCAGAACCTCTTCCTGAAAGGAGAGATGCAACGAATTGGTCGGGTCCAATGCTGAGATTGCTTGAGATTGAAATCGCATTTGTCGAACTTATCTCATGAAGAGTACTGGACATGACTGGACTGATTTGGACTCCACGTCGGATTCAAAAATTGGAAAGCTGGAAAGAAACACATGAGCACACACCCACACACACACACATGCTCACAATTTCCGTTCTTCCTTGCGTGACTGAGGTGGAGCAGAATGAGCAAGATTTTTCTGGTGTCCATCTGAGACAATTGTTTACAGTTGATGGGTTTCTTCTGAAGATATTTGGAGATCCTTGTAGTGTGTATGGGATTTCTCAAATCCATCCTGAGGTTCTATCGACAAGGCAGCTTTGTCGACTCTGTCAACTGGTCAATCTGAGTTTTTGTCGCCAGATGAAATATCTTCCATACCTTGAACTGCAGCTTGCTGCAAGATTGTGGTATCATTCTGTATCATTGATATGTTTGGTCGCCTGCAGGTAAACCAGAAGATGCAGGGATTGGAGGATTCCATCAGCGCCCTGAATTCGAGCCTGCAAAATTCTTCCAGAGGTGGCAGACACTGCAAGTGTTGTGTGAGGCTACTTGCGCATTGGCCTGAATTGCCCTTGATCTTTGAAGTTTCTGATTCGATTGCTTCAGTTGTCCGGTCACTGAGTGGCAGGTGAGATGACAGAAGAAGCGGAGAGGAAAAGACAAGACAAGCAGGCTGAATTAGGAAGTCTCCTACTGCAATGCTTGGCCTCCATGATGTCATGGGAAGGTTGCCAAGATACAACAAGATCTGGAGAACCTCAACAATTCGGCGAAAGGAACACACTGCCACAGATGCACAGCACCTGCTGTTTTTCCATGTTTTTCCATCGCCAAATTGCGAGGAGAGCGGCGAAAAGACATGAAGTTTTCTGACCGCATTGGTCGGGTCCAATGCTGAGAAAATGCTAGAGATTGAAACAGCATCTGTCGAACTTATCTCGCGAGCAGTGCTGGACACTACTGGACCGATTTGCTGGAAAGAAATTCTTTGTTTTGTGACCGAGGTGGAGCAGAATGAGCAAGATTTTTCTGGTGTCCACCTGAGACAATTGTTTACAGTTGATTGGTTTCTTCTGAAGATATTTGAAGATCCTTGTAGTGCGTATGGGATTCTCAAATCCATTCTGAGGTTCTATCGACAAGGCGGTTTTGTCGACTCTATCAACTTGTCAATCTGAGCTTTTTCTTGTCACCAGATGAAATATCTTACATAGGTTGAAATGCAGATTGCTGCAAGATTGTGGTGTCATTCTGTAACAATGAAGTGCTACATGATGCTACATGTAACATTAACATGTTCCGTCGCCTGCAGGTAAACCAGAAGGTGCAGGAATTGGAGGATTCCATCAGCGCCCTGAATTCGAGCCTGCAAAATTCTTCCAGAGGTGGCAAACACTGCAAGTTTGGGTGAGGCTTTTGTTATGTCAATGGTGTGCACAAATGCAACGCAGCCAGATCAGCTCTGAGCGGTTTCATGTTGTGGAAGTATTTCCGGTTCTAGAAATTTCAAAAACCAAAGCAGAAAGCAGAAAGGACATAATTTTTTGAGGCCTGTGTCTCCCAGGTTCTCTCATAACTCTGGCTACCTCCGATTCGCCAGACGTTCCCACTAGCGGCACGTTCACTTCGCAACCCGAAACGGGCACCCAT
This sequence comes from Symbiodinium kawagutii, assembly GCA_009767595.1. Taxonomy (NCBI): domain Eukaryota; class Dinophyceae; order Suessiales; family Symbiodiniaceae; genus Symbiodinium; species Symbiodinium kawagutii. The sequence continues at coordinate 360,820 of VSDK01008295.1, forward strand.
CAGATAAATCCTTGGCAGATCGTGGCAGTGCATTTGAAGGCACCGACTTCAGCTGAAAGTCAGCTGTAGCCTTGGGAGGAAATCTCTGGAGTGTGGCAGGCGCAGCACTTTGGATGGTGCGATGGCACAAACCTTCAAACACAATACGTGGTGCCGGCAACACGTGGTGCCGGCAACACGTGGTGCCGGCAACATGTGTTCACACTCCGCCGCCACATTTTCACACATACTCACACACACACATTTTATGTATATTTTTTCTTCTTTTGGATGTATCATTTTTAACTCATCCACTCCTGCCCCAAAATGCAATTGAGGTTTGGGCCAGTTTGGGTCAACTTGGACAGGTGAGATTGCTGGACAAGAAGAAGAACGAGAAAAGCGAAAAGATCAGGTCCGTAGTCCAAACATAGTCTCCCAATGCAATGCTTTGGCGTTGCCAAAAGGTGGCTGTGGGTCACAACCCTGTATATACTCCTGGTTCCCTATCATGTACCATTGTTTTCCCTACTATTGTTGGTTATCATCCAGCACTATTGGTTGGTTGATATTGACACATAGCCATGGGCCATATCCATTCGTATCCATAGATGGTTAATATTGACCCATAGCCAGGTTACAAGACTACAAACCAGTCTGGACAACCTGAAGAACCAGGCACAAGGATCTGCGATGCACAGCACCACCTGTTTTTCCATGGTTTTTCCGTTGCCAAATTGCGAGGAGAGCGGCGAAAAGACATGAAATTTTCTGACCGCATTGGTCGGGTCCGATGCTGAGGGAGTGCTCGAGATTGAAACGGCATCTGACTGGTTAACCCGTGTTGGGTTGAAAAGTTGGCAAGCTAGAAAAAGATACATGCGCGCACACACACACAAACCTGAGGTGGAGCAGAATGAAAAAGATTTCTCTGGTGTCCATCTGAGGTCATTGTTTACAGTTGATGGGTTTCTTATGAAGATACTTGAAGATCCTTGTAGTGTGTATGGGATTTCTCAAATCCATTCTGAGGTTCTATCGACAAGGCAGTTTTGCCGACTCCGTCAACTTGTCAATCTGAGTTTTTTTGTCACCAGATGAAATATCTTCCATACGTTGAACTGCAGCATGCTGCAAGATTGTGGTGTCATTCTGCATCATTGATACGTTTGGTCGCCTGCAGGTAAACCAGAAGATGCAGGGATTGAAGGATTCCATCAGTACCCTGAATTCGAGCCTGCAAAATTCTTCCAGAGGTGGCAAGCAGTGCAAGTGTTGTGTGAGGCTACTTGCGCATTTGCCTGAAGTGCCCTTGATCTTGAAGTTTCTGATTCGATTCCTTCAGTTGTCCGGTCACTGAGTGGCAGGTGAGATGACGGAAGAAGCGGAGAGGAAAAGACAAGACAAGCAGGCTGAATTAGGAAGTCTCCTACTGCAATGCTTGGCCTCCACGATGTCATGGGAAGGTTGCCAAGATACAACAAGATCTGGAGAACCTCAACAATTCGGCGAAAGGAACACACTGCCACAGATGCACAGCACCTGCTGTTTTTCCATGTTTTTCCATCGCCAAATTGCGAGGAGAGCGGCGAAAAGACATGAAATTTTCTGACCGCATTGGTCGAGTACAACGCTGAGAAAACGCTAGAGATTGAAACGGCATTTGTCGAACTTATCTCGCGAGCAGTGCTGGACACTACTGGACCGATTTGCTGGAAAGAAATTCTTTGTTTTGTGACTGAGGTGGAGCAGAATGAGCAAGATTTTTCTGGTGTCCATCTGAGGTCATTGTTTGCAGTTGATGGGTTTCTTCTGAATATTCTTGGAGATCCTTGTAGTGTGTATGGGATTTCTCAAATCCATCCTGAGGTTCTATCGACAAGGCAGTCTTGCCGACTCTGTCAACTTGTCAATCTGAGTTTTTTTTGTCACCAGATGAAATATCTTCCATACGTTGAACTGCAGCTTGCTGCAAGATTGTGGTGTCATTCTGCATCATTGATACGTTTGGTCGCCTGCAGGTAAACCAGAAGATGCAGGGATTGAAGGATTCCATCAGTGCCCTGAATTCGAGCCTGCAAAATTCTTCCGCAGGTGGCAAACAGTGCAAGTGTTGTGTGAGGCTACTTGCGCATTTGCCTGAAGTGCCCTTGATCTTGAAGTTTCTGATTCGATTGCTCGAGTTGTCCGGTCACTGAGTGGCAGGTGAGATGACGGAAGAAGCGGAGAGGAAAAGACAAGACAAGCAGGCTGAACTAGGAAGTCTCCTACTGCAATGCTTGGCCTCCACGATGTCATGGGAAGGTTGCCAAGATACAACAAGATCTGGAGAACCTCAACAATTCGGCGAAAGGAACACACTGCCACAGATGCACAGCACCTGCTGTTTTTCCATGTTTTTCCATCGCCAAATTGCGAGGAGAGCGGCGAAAAGACATGAAATTTTCTGACCGCATTGGTCGAGTACAACGCTGAGAAAACGCTAGAGATTGAAACGGCATTTGTCGAACTTATCTCGCGAGCAGTGCTGGACACTACTGGACCGATTTGCTGGAAAGAAATTCTTTGTTTTGTGACTGAGGTGGAGCAGAATGAGCAAGATTTTTCTGGTGTCCATCTGAGGTCATTGTTTGCAGTTGATGGGTTTCTTCTGAATATTCTTGGAGATCCTTGTAGTGTGTATGGGATTTCTCAAATCCATCCTGAGGTTCTATCGACAAGGCAGTCTTGCCGACTCTGTCAACTTGTCAATCTGAGTTTTTTTTGTCACCAGATGAAATATCTTCCATACGTTGAACTGCAGCATGCTGCAAGATTGTGGTGTCATTCTGCATCATTGATACGTTTGGTCGCCTGCAGGTAAACCAGAAGATGCAGGGATTGGAGGATTCCCTCAGCGCCCTGAATTCGAGCCTGCTAGATTCTTCCAGAGGTGGCAAACACTGCAAGTGTTGTGTGAGGCTACTTGCGCATTGGCCTGAATTGCCCTTGATCTTTGAAGTTTCTGATTCGATTGCTTCAGTAGTCCGGTCACTGAGTGGCAGGTGAGATGGCGGAAGAAGCGGAAAGGAAAAGACAAGACAAGCAGGCAGAATTAGGAAGTCTCCTACTGCAATGCTTGGCCTCCACGATGTCATGGGAAGGTTGCCAAGATACAACAAGATCTGGAGAACCTCAACAATTCGGCGAAAGGAACACACTGCCACAGATGCACAGCACCTGCTGTTTTTCCATGTTTTTCCATCGCCAAATTGCGAGGAGAGCGGCGAAAAGACATGAAATTTTCTGACCGCATTGGTCGAGTACAACGCTGAGAAAACGCTAGAGATTGAAACGGCATTTGTCGAACTTATCTCGCGAGCAGTGCTGGACACTACTGGACCGATTTGCTGGAAAGAAATTCTTTGTTTTGTGACTGAGGTGGAGCAGAATGAGCAAGATTTTTCTGGTGTCCACCTGAGACAATTGTTTACAGTTGATTGGTTTCTTCTGAAGATATTTGAAGATCCTTGTAGTGCGTATGGGATTCTCAAATCCATTCTGAGGTTCTATCGACAAGGCGGTTTTGTCGACTCTATCAACTTGTAGATTGTGGTATCATTCTGTATCATTGATACGTTTGGTCGCCTGCAGGTAAACCAGAAGATGCAGGGATTGGAGGATTCCCTCAACGCCCTGAATTCGAGCCTGCTAGATTCTTCCAGAGGTGGCAAACAGTAAAAGTGTTGTGTGAGGCTACTTGCGCATTGGCCTGAATTGCCCTTGATCTTTGAAGTTTCTGATTCGATTGCTTCAGTAGTCCGGTCACTGAGTGGCAGGTGAGATGACGGAAGAAGCGGAGAGGAAAAGACAAGACAAGCAGGCAGAATTAGGAAGTCTCCTACTGCAATGCTTGGCCTCCACGATGTCATGGGAAGGTTGCCAAGATACAACAAGATCTGGAGAACCTCAACAATTCGGCGAAAGGAACACACTGCCACAGATGCACAGCACCTGCTGTTTTTCCATGTTTTTCCATCGCCAAATTGCGAGGAGAGCGGCGAAAAGACATGAAATTTTCTGACCGCATTGGTCGAGTACAACGCTGAGAAAACGCTAGAGATTGAAACGGCATTTGTCGAACTTATCTCGCGAGCAGTGCTGGACACTACTGGACCGATTTGCTGGAAAGAAATTCTTTGTTTTGTGACTGAGGTGGAGCAGAATGAGCAAGATTTTTCTGGTGTCCATCTGAGGTCATTGTTTGCAGTTGATGGGTTTCTTCTGAATATTCTTGGAGATCCTTGTAGTGTGTATGGGATTTCTCAAATCCATCCTGAGGTTCTATCGACAAGGCAGTCTTGCCGACTCTGTCAACTTGTCAATCTGAGTTTTTTTGTCACCAGATGAAATATTGTTCTTACAACTGGGTTTGACTTGAGTTTATTGCAAGATTGTGGCATCATTAGGTAACAATGAAGTGCTACATGTAACATTGATATGTTCCGTCGCCTGCAGGTAAACCAGAAGATGCAGGAATTGGAGGATTCCATCAGCACCTTGAATTCCACTCTGAGCGAAGGCCAGAGTTGCTGAATTTTCCGCAATCGGTGAGCAATCTTGCTACTTTGAGGTACCAAAGGGAACTTTTTGGAGAGACCAGCATCAACCTCTTGGTGAACTTCCCGAGGCAGGTTTTTGGATGTGTAGCACTTTGCCTGCAAAAATGGGAGATTTTCCACACTTATTCGGTCGATCGCATGCATCACATTGCATCACTCTCACTTCATAAAACCGATTTACTGATGACATTCTGATTACTTGGAGACCTGAAGTGTTTCTTCAGAGCGATTTATCGCCGCCCCGATCCTTGCAGTCCCACCGCATGGATCTTGCGTCGCTCACGTCGCCTAGAGTTGAAACTTCATATTTGCAAGAGACAATGGATTCAGATATTCTATTTCGATATGTTCTATGCATTCTATTTCCTCCTTCAGATATTTCGGATGTTTCCATTCGAGACCTTTGACGTTTGTACTTGATTCCTTGCTGATTCCGTTGGCTTCGGAAAATCAACCAATGAATCATTTGTTACACATTACTATATTAATAATGATCTATGATGATCATTATCATTATTTGCTGATGATCTCTCGATGCTCTGTTGATCATTCGCAGTTGAAACGAACGCACTGCAGAGTGCCTGCTCATTGGCCAGCGCACTGCAGGAACTGAGCATGAACTAAACCATCCATGAACCGTGGTTGATCCATTCTGAACCATGGTGAACCACAATCAATCAACCATCAATTGGCCACCATTTCACCATCCACTTACCATCATTTCAATATCATAAAACCATCACCAACTAACCATCATTCTGTTCACCATTCACCTCCTCATTCGCAATTGCTTGGGTGTTCGGTCCAACAGACCAATGTATCAGCATTCAACACAATTCAACCATGAAATTCGGCGCAATGGTGCTGAATGTGGCAGTTGCCATTGCAGTTCTCCTCTGCTTGCAGCAAAGACCTATGTCGAAAAATCGAAGCCTCAGGGCCTGTGATGAAGTGAAGTTTGGAGGCCACGACTTTTGCGAGACAAAGAAACTCTTGCCTGCGGGCAATTGTTTTTTGCAGGAGGTTCAGTCCCAAATCAAGTGGCTGTGGATGGAAATGGTTGCGCTATTTTCATGGCTCCAATCCTTCTGGATTCTAGTTCTGGGAAGTTTTGCCGTGATGATTCCTGTGGCTTATATCGTGTACACGCAGTTTCGGACTACGGAAGCCACATACACCTTGCTCCACCAGGTAGCAGGTGATCAACTCGGTGACATCTCCCAGCTCCAGCTCAGAGTTTCCATTTTGTACATGACCACACTCTGGCTGGTCGATATGGTCTCAGACATTTACGTGGTAGTGGTTTACCTGAAACAGGGCATGTACATCTTTGGTGCATTGCTGATTGGAATCTGGCTGTTGAGCGGCACCTTGGCATTTGTCCATCGGTATGTGAGCTGGACATTGTGCGACAGCAAGATGAACATAGACTACTGGGCAGCAGGGTTGAACGACCGCGGGGAGCGGCGACCTGGCTTCAAGCAAGCTACTCTGTACGCGTTGCAGGTGCAACCCATCCTGATGGCCTGGGGCGCATGGCAAGATGGCCGCACCACTGAGTTGGATGAAGAGAAGGTCATTACAGCACTTTGCGAAGGTTTCCCTTCAAGTTTGCTTCAACTGTATGCATTGCTTGTGGTGAGACCTGACGGCAACCCATGGATTCTATCAGCGTCCATTGCAATTTCGGTGTACACAGTTGCAGATGGGGTGAACAAAGCGTATGGGCTGTGCCAGCAAGGCAAGAAGGCAGTCCCAGGCCTCTTGTCCAAAGTTGGTCTCATCAGTTTTCGCTTCTGCGATGTGTTTGCGCGACTGGGCGTCTGGGCCTTGATGGGCAGATGCTTGCGGCCCGCCGGAGCACAGGTTCACGGGCTCCACCAACCCTATTTGCCGTTCATCATGTTTGCAGAACTTGTCATCACCATGATCGCATTTAAAGGCACTTTCGGCCTGCGAGTGTCAGAACTTGTTGAGAAATACAACTTTCTGGGCCTCATTGGTGCGTTTTTAGGGACATTCTGGTGTTGCTATCCCGTGGACCTCTTGACTCAACAAAGGTTTTCGCGACGCCTTGTCGCCTTTCGAACTGTGGAAGCAGTGGCAGTTCTGTGGTCTACAGCTGTCCTCTTTTTTGGCTCAGTTGGCGAACGCTGCATCGTGACAGCGAACCCAGCCGTGGTCACCATGTGCATTCTGACTCCCTTGACGTTGAGCTTTGCATTTTCTATTGCCACGGCGCATGATGTATCTTTGTCATGCTTTGCTAGGCCTTGGTTTCCACTCATCGAAGGCTGGCGGGGTGGAGAACTCGAATTGGCAGCTCGCCTAGGTCTAGATTCACGAGTAAGTTCGTTGATGAGTGCACTAAATACAGAAGCCGAAGAGTCACACGACATTCTTGGTGAAGCGCTGTGTCAAGCAGCTGCAGCTGGCCACGCCAACGTCCTGATCACTATGTCGCATTCGATGCATCTGGATGCACCGTACACCAGATCCGGAACCACTCCTGCCTACATTGCTGCACAGAATGGTCATGTTGAAGTGCTGACGCTCTTGCAGAGCGCCAAGTGCGACCTGGAGAAGCCCGACAACGATGGATGGACTCCCGCCCTTGCTGCTGCACAGAATTGCCATGTTGAAGTGCTGCAGCTCTTGCAGAGCGCCAAGTGCGACCTGGAGAAGCCCAACAACAATGGAACCACTCCTGCCTACATTGCTGCACAGAATGGCCATGTTGACGTGCTAAAGCTCTTGCAGAGCGCCCATTGAGACCTGGAGAAGCCCAGAGCAATGAGTTACTCGTGCTGCCATTGTTTGTGACTCAAGCGGAGTGCAGTGGAGAATGGGCATGTTCATGGGGTCGTTAAATGCTGGTGATTTGATACTATAGAATGGCTGAATCACAACTCAACAAGATGGCTTTTTGACGGTTAAGCATGACCGCATGTTCGCAATTGTGATTATTTGATAGTCATTTGATGCCTGATTGATTTTAAGAAACATAGGTGTAAGAGGCAAAATGGAGGCTGTATCAGACCCCTTAGTTCATGAACGGATAGAAATTTCTGGCTAAGCATAATGTCACTACCTCATGGCTAGGGGCCAATCGGTTGATGATTGACAATGAGTCATGATAATTATTGCCAATGCTCAATGACCTGAATTGATGGTTGACTGATGACGACTGGAGCTACTACTGCTTGAGATTCCTGGTGCAGGTGGTTGAGCGTGGTGCATCTCCATGGTCACCCTGGGGCTCCCAGTGATCACACCAGGGGGGGCCTCGAGCAGTTGGGCACAGAAAACAGAGCGCCAAGTGCGACCTGGAGAAGCCCAACAACGATGGAACCACTCCTGCCTACATTGCTGCACAGAATGGCCATGTTGAAGTGCTGAAGCTCTTGCAGAATGCCAAGTGCGACCTGGAGAAGCCCGACAACGATGGATGGAGTCCTGCCTACATTGCTGCACAGAATGGCCATGTTGAAGTGCTGCAGCTCTTGCAGAGCGCCACGTGCGACCTGGAGAAGCACAACAACAATGGAACCACTGCAGCCGTTGTTGCTGCACAGAATGGCCATGTTGAAGTGCTGCAGCTTTTGCAGAGCGCCAAGTGCGACCTGGAGAAGCCCGACAACAATGGAACCACTCCTGCCTACATTGCTGCACAGAATGGCCATGTTGAAGTGCTGCAGCTCTTGCAGAGCGCCAAGTGCGACCTGGAGAAGCCCAACAACAATGGAACCACTCCTGCCTACATTGCTGCACAGAATGGCCATGTTGACGTGCTAAAGCTCTTGCAGAGCGCCCATTGAGACCTGGAGAAGCCCAGAGCAATGAGTTACTCGTGCTGCCATTGTTTGTGACTCAAGCGGAGTGCAGTGGAGAATGGGCATGTTCATGGGGTCGTTAAATGCTGGTGATTTGATACTATAGAATGGCTGAATCACAACTCAACAAGATGGCTTTTTGACGGTTAAGCATGACCGCATGTTCGCAATTGTGATTATTTGATAGTCATTTGATGCCTGATTGATTTTAAGAAACATAGGTGTAAGAGGCAAAATGGAGGCTGTATCAGACCCCTTAGTTCATGAACGGATAGAAATTTCTGGCTAAGCATAATGTCACTACCTCATGGCTAGGGGCCAATCGGTTGATGATTGACAATGAGTCATGATAATTATTGCCAATGCTCAATGACCTGAATTGATGGTTGACTGATGACGACTGGAGCTACTACTGCTTGAGATTCCTGGTGCAGGTGGTTGAGCGTGGTGCATCTCCATGGTCACCCTGGGGCTCCCAGTGATCACACCAGGGGGGGCCTCGAGCAGTTGGGCACAGAAAAGCTATCAGCTAAGAAGTGGATAAAATTTGATGAGTAGTTGAGGTAGTTACTGTATATATCGCAGTTGGATATTATTGGCTGATGGATGTTGATGGCTGCTTGGCCTCAAAGTATTGAAGTTGAAGCTGTACAAATCTTGTTTTGCAACGACCACAAGGTTGCATCTCCTTCGGTATGGGATCATGCGACCTCCCACGGGAATTCTTTTCTTAAGGATCACTCGGATCCGGTTGCCCGTGGGATCCTTTCTTTCCACAGCGGCATCAGGACCCAGTGGAAGCCGGGTTTTCGAGGCGGCTTCAAGGGGAAATCGCGGTCGTTCGGAGATGCAAAAGGAGTATTCCGAAAATGCAAAGCGGCTGCAAGGCATTAGAATGCTATAAGGGTCTATAAGAGGCTTAGGTACTGCATTGGCGCTAGCATCCTTCGCCCAGACTTCTGCCCTTCCAGAGTTTTGAGACGTTTTTGGTAGCGAGTGAAGCGAGGGAGATCTCAATCAGGTGTCCAAACTACGAGGGAAAGCCAATCTTACTCAAGTGCGTGGTGTAAGCGCAGAATTTTGTGATCCAAAATGCAAGCCACCTATGAGAAGATGGTGGAATGGAAGATTCGTGAGATGACGTCCAGAGGTTTCTCTTTTCTCGTCTACCTCCTTGTTGTCCTCTTCCTCTTGTCTCTCCTTTTCCCGTCTCCTTTGTGGTTGTCTTTGTTGTTTTTGCTGTTGGCAGCTATTGTGTCCTCTTCCTCTTGTCTTCTCTTTTGGTTTCCTTACCTTCTTGTTGGTCGTTGTTGGCTTTCGTGTTTGTGATGTGCGCATCTTCCTCTTGTCTCTCCTCTTGTCTCCCCTTCTCGATTCCATTTCTCCCTTGTTGTTGGTTCCTGAGTCTGCCTCTTCTTGTTCTTCTTCTTGTTCCTCTTCTTCTTCTTCTTCTTCTTCTGCTTCTTCTTATTTGCCCTTTCGCCTCCCTTCTTGTCAGTTGCCGCGTCTGCCTTTCGTCCTTCTTCTTGTTGCTTACCGTGTCCGCCTCTTTCTGTTGTCTCCTTTTTGTTGGCTACCGTTCCTGCCTCTTTCTCTTGTTGACCCTTGGTCTCCTCTTCGTTCATTACTGGGCACACCTCTTCCACTTGCCTCTCCTTTTGTCTCCCTCGTTGTTGGTTCCCGTGTCCGGCTCGTCCTCCTTTTCTCCGTGTTCCTGTTTTTTAGCTGTGCCGACCCTGTCAACTTGTCAATCGGATTTTTCTGGTCGCCAGATGAAATCCGTTCTTCCATATGCTGAACTGCAGCTTGCCGCAAGATTGTGGTATCATTGATATGTTCGGCTGCATGCAGGTCAAACAGAGGATGCAGGGATTGGAGGATTCGATCAGCACCTTGAATTCCACTCTGGACGAAGGCCAGAGTTGTTTTTTCGTGATGCCATCGTGTGAGCAAATTATTTGAGGTGAGATGAAAAGGCGTCACTTTCTGCATAGATCAGCATCCACCTCTTGGTGAACTTCCCAAGACAGTTTTTTGGACCGCAACAAGCGGGTTGTGCAGCAGTGCGCCTGCAACAAATGGGGGATTGAGGAGGAGATAAGTGCACACCCCCAGTATCATTTATTCACACCCAATTCTTTTTGTTTCCTGTTTCTTACAAAGTGCCCCAACTGAATCCTGTTCGGTTGGGGCACTTTTTCCTCATTCGATTTCTGCTTGCTTTCGGGCTTGCCAGTACCTATCCAACACATGTTTGCTCTTCTCTTTTTGGGCTTCAATGTTTTTTTGCACTCTTGCAACATCTTGCAACCAGATTTCCCAAACAGCCCTGGACATTGTCCTGAACAACCCTACTGTTCGTGGCGTCATGGAACGTTGAGGGATAAGGCCATTGACCACCGCTTACCTGGGAATCAAACCTCATCTCTCTTGGTTCGTGGAGGTTTAGATTGTAAGGTTGAAGATGCTGTAAGGATCTTTAAGGGACCTAGAGGCTGTCATGCTCCACGGACGCGCTTGACTGACCTTGGCCAGCAAATCTTGACCTTGGCCACTTACAGGGACTGCTAATTTTCAACTAATTTTCAACCCATTTGAGCCCAAGGATCCTCAAAAAAACTACCTTGGAAGCCGAAGTTTCCCCGCGCAGAGGTTGCCTTGAGAGTTGTACTTCTGGGAAGCGAGAAGGCTGGCAAAGGCGGCATCTGGGGGATAGAGTTCGGATAGAGTTCGATCAGAGTTTGCCAATGACGGCAGAATGATAAAGAGAAAAAGGGCTGCAATGGGCTGAATCAAACCTTAATGTCTTATAGGATGGGAATTCGAGTCAAACCCCCGAATTCGACCCTCAAAGTCGAAGTTCCTAACACGGTGCCGACCCGTTGGTGCCCTGGCAAGTGGTGGCCCCGAACCTGCGCTGTAACAGGACATCTCTTGCATTTTTCGGCATGAATTTTCTGCGGGGCTGGTGGATCCCAAGAGGGTTCACCTAGGGCGAAGAAAAGCTTCAAGTTTTTCCATGACTTGGATGTTTCTTCACCGTGCTCTAGAGTTCTCAACTCGTTGAAAGCATCGAATCCAGGGTGGGTATGTGCTCCCAAAGTGTTTCCAACAGCCGGATCAGGTGGACCTTCATCTCCAAGTGTTGCGAGCGGGACGGGACATGGTCTGACATGGTCTGACATGGTTCGTGTTTGCCACAAGGGAGTCGTCAACTAAGGTGCTGTCTGCACAGTTGGTGAAGTTTCTTTGATGGAATCACGATCAGTTGCTTTGACTTCCTCTTTGCGTAGCATCCTGAACTGATGCTGCTTACTTTGTAGATTTGATTGGATGATATTGGTTGACAACGTTTGATAGCAGATAATCCCTCACTGAAATTCAGGTTTTGTACCCAATCCACGTATTGCCCTGGGGCTCTGGGGAAGGGATTCACATAGACTTGGGGTCAGAGGGCCGATGTAGGATTCATAGGGAGTCATGTTGACATCAGGTAAATCCTTTGGTCCTTACCTTCATGACCATCCTGCAGCAGATCCCTCCACGGTTACCTTCAGCCACCATGGGCCTCGTTGCGTTGTTGTTTTCTTCGCATTTTGGACCACTGAACTCACCAGCTTGGCGCAGTGCCTCCAACTGAAGTCATCAGAGGACCGGTCATTTTCTGCGGCGAAATATGGTGAGATACTTTGCTTTCAATGCCAGGAACTCAATGGAAGCAAACTGAACTGACATGGGGTTTCCACCACTGAAAAAGTTTCGAAGACCGAAAGGGTTCATCTGAAGTAAGCAAAACACTCCAGGCTTCAACTTGGTGAACCTCGCCGCATGATTGGGCTCCCAAATCGAAATATCCAACAGATGATCCAACCGAAGATCCAACAGAAGATCCTGCTTAAAATCTCAGGCGATTGGATTCTCTGTGGTAGGGATGGAAGCTTCACGTGTCGTAGATTCTCCAAGGCCTGAGGAAGTCATTCCAAGAAGTCCCTAGTCCTAGTCATCACCAAAAGAAGCTTCCAAGTTACCTCTACTGAGTTTGGACGATCTAAGGTATGACAAGTGGAAGCTGAAGAGGTCATGGTCCTGGAAAACTGTGGGATTTGTGGCTGATGCTTGCAACATGTCACGGTGTAACCATACTTTTGATCTCTCAAATACAGAGCAAGGCAGTCTGAAGAACGTTTCCAACAGGTGTTCTCCGGCAGTTTGAGCACAATCACATTTGCAGATTCGACCAAAGTAAGCCCATCCATTCAATCTTTTGGTTGTTACAAATTCGCAGATCCGGATTTTGTCATCGGTTTGCCAAGGGGATGCGGTCGGTCTTTTTGCACAGTCGACAACTCCTGCACTTTCTGATCAATGATTCAGTCATACGCAACTCAACAGTGGGCCCCCCAAAAGTTGGGATGTTCGAACGGTGATGTTTCCTATGCGGCAGCTCTTTGATATGCTCAAACAGGACATAAACCAACCACGCATATCCAACATCAGAGCGTCTTCATGGTCACCACTTTTGCTTTGCTTTCACACTTTAGGAAGAGTGCGAAGTTGAAATTCACACAATTTGCTGTTCCACAACTGGAGAGCGCCGAGCGATGTTCTCTGTCATGGGCTCTCAAGAAGAGCCCGTGTCCCAGTGCGAAGAGCAACATCTTTCAGCCTCTTTCAGTAGTAGTAGTAGTAGTAGTAGTAGTAGTAGTAGTAGTAGTAGGAGTAGTAGTAGTAGTAGGAGTAGTAGTAGTAGTAGGAGTAGTAGTAGTAGTAGGAGTAGTAGTAGTAGTAGGAGTAGTAGTAGTAGTAGGAGTAGTAGTAGTAGTAGGAGTAGTAGTAGTAGTAGGAGTAGTAGTAGTAGTAGGAGTAGTAGTAGTAGTAGGAGTAGTAGTAGTAGTAGGAGTAGTAGTAGTAGTAGGAGTAGTAGTAGTAGTAGGAGTAGTAGTAGTAGTAGGAGTAGTAGTAGTAGTAGGAGTAGTAGTAGTAGTAGGAGTAGTAGTAGTAGTAGGAGTAGTAGTAGTAGTAGGAGTAGTAGTAGTAGTAGGAGTAGTAGTAGTAGTAGGAGTAGTAGTAGTAGTAGGAGTAGTAGTAGTAGTAGGAGTAGTAGTAGTAGTAGGAGTAGTAGTAGTAGTAGGAGTAGTAGTAGTAGTAGGAGTAGTAGTAGTAGTAGGAGTAGTAGTAGTAGTAGGAGTAGTAGTAGTAGTAGGAGTAGTAGTAGTAGTAGGAGTAGTAGTAGTAGTAGGAGTAGTAGTAGTAGTAGGAGTAGTAGTAGTAGTAGGAGTAGTAGTAGTAGTAGGAGTAGTAGTAGTAGTAGGAGTAGTAGTAGTAGTAGGAGTAGTAGTAGTAGTAGGAGTAGTAGTAGTAGTAGGAGTAGTAGTAGTAGTAGGAGTAGTAGTAGTAGTAGGAGTAGTAGTAGTAGTAGGAGTAGTAGTAGTAGTAGGAGTAGTAGTAGTAGTAGGAGTAGTAGTAGTAGTAGGAGTAGTAGTAGTAGTAGGAGTAGTAGTAGTAGTAGGAGTAGTAGTAGTAGTAGGAGTAGTAGTAGTAGTAGGAGTAGTAGTAGTAGTAGGAGTAGTAGTAGTAGTAGGAGTAGTAGTAGTAGTAGGAGTAGTAGTAGTAGTAGGAGTAGTAGTAGTAGTAGGAGTAGTAGTAGTAGTAGGAGTAGTAGTAGTAGTAGGAGTAGTAGTAGTAGTAGGAGTAGTAGTAGTAGTAGGAGTAGTAGTAGTAGTAGGAGTAGTAGTAGTAGTAGGAGTAGTAGTAGTAGTAGGAGTAGTAGTAGTAGTAGGAGTAGTAGTAGTAGTAGGAGTAGTAGTAGTAGTAGGAGTAGTAGTAGTAGTAGTAGTAGTAGTAGAAGAAGAAGAAGAAGAAGAAGAAGAAGAAGAAGAAGAAGTGTGCACCTTTCAGCATCATTTTGCACCTCCACAATTTCTTCTCAGTGCGAAGAACGTGACCTTGCTGCGGGTCCTGACAGATCTACAAGCTTTGCTGGCGGTCCGGACGCCGAAACGTGCTCGCAAAATGCAGCACGGGACGTCGGTCGCTTTGTGGTCCAATGGTCCAGTGCTGTCTTTCGAGGCTCAACGAAGAATCGAGTGGAAGCTCACGGGCCTCGAGAAAGCTCAGCACTCCGTGAACGATGCCCTCAATGCCTTCAGACAGGACACATGGATGTCCAATTCATTCAGCTCGATGTCAATGGACCGATTGCTGCACCTGTTGTGTTCTACATCCCCAAAGTGCATTCATCGCTGAGTCCGTGAATTGCAAGTTTAGTCTTGAGTCCCAAAACTATCTTCCCCAATCTTTGTTTTTTGCATTTTCCATCCACCGATTTCGGTGGATTTTGGCAATTCGAAATCCAACGCTTTGTGTTGCCAAGTCAGGATATATCATCCTTCCCACCACCTCGGTCCCCAAGCTGAAAGCCAATCTGTTCCGTCAATTTTTGATTGCATGACAAGCCGCGACCGTAATTCAATGTGGACATCGCACTCTCCCTCTCTCTATGATTATGCTTTGCCTTCTGCTTCTGGTGTGCATTTCTGCTTTTGGAAGTTTGTGGTTTGCCAACTTTGTGTTCTTTCTTGTCTGTTGTTAATAGTCAACCATTCTCAATCATGCTGTTTACTTTCCATTTGTTGGGTTTTTGGTGTCCAGATTTCGGTTCTTTTTGGTGGGGAAAGCTTGGGCTGCTCCTGCCCCATGATTGCTATTGGCTTTGCCAATACTTTGGCGCCTTTAAGGATGTGGTAATCTTGCGCAAGGAACTGATATTTTACGATTTTTTCAAGCAAAAAGGCATCCAAGGTATATTCTTTCCTGAGCATGTTCATTTTAAGTTTGGAGTTGATCATAGTTGATCAACTCCATTTGGAGGCCAAGATCATAGAATGAATTTATGGAAGAAACAGAAGTTGGCCTTGTTGGAAAAAGGGTTCATGTAAGGCTTTTGGTGTTTCTTGGCCTTACCGCTGTATTTTTTTGTATCCTCAACATCTCATTTTTCCTCATCCCAAAATTCAACCGTATTGCATTTGTGCAAAAATCAGAACTTTGCAGCCCAATTTTTTATTAGTCCCCTTCCAAAATTCTCACATTCCAGTGCTTCCATCCAGCAAATTCAGAGCGAGGTCTTTCGCAGATGTTGGCAGCTCCGAAAATCCGATTTACGAACCTGAAAGGGTCACAGTTTTTCGATCTTTGATACCATCAGCTTTCATCAAACTCCAAAACTCCAGTTCTGTGTGGCCCTTTGCCCAAATGCAATGCAGTGAGGACCTCGCTGAGATGCGCGGCCAGATTGGCGACCGCACCGAAGTGTCAGGTTCTTAACAGCGCAACGTGGTCCCCCGAAGTGCCTCCATGTCTTGAGAAAAATGGGGAATGAAAGAAAGCCTTGAAGTAACATAGCCAGAAATCCTGAAAGAAGTTGTCTAGGCTTTGTTGCTAAGGCTTCGGCAAGAGGGCAGCTTGAGCCTCGGCAGTAAGTCCCAACCGAACATCCGGACGTTCGCGAACGACTCGACGGCCTCGAAGAAAAGAATTCAGATGGATGACGGCTCCCCCAGAAGCGACCTGAGCATTCCCAGGACGGGGCAAAGTTGTGCCCCGTTGAAACGGGTGGAACTTGCACGTTTCAACTACAGCCTCATCAGACTTGTTTCAATGTTGTTGACATCACAGGTGTAAGCTGCAGAGTGCAAAAGCTGCAGAAGCTGTTTCAAGTGTTGGAATGGCAATCATGTCATCATGTCATCGAGCAACTTGACGAAGGACTTCGCCTAGCAGCAAAAGTGTTTCGCAGCACCAGGTGCGGCAGATATCATTGCAGCCCTAGGATTAAGATGGGAATAAGATGGGAAAAAGACGGAATGAGATTGGGAATCTTGTGGCAGTTGTTGAGGACTCTTTCTCACATGCTTTGACAAAGAGTTGGCCCAGCTTAGTTGGCAGTTGCACATTGTCCAGGAGGAGATTCTCCGACTGTTTCGGAATGATGGGCGAATCCTCGCACAACTTGGCAGGACAAGCCATGCGTAGCTTGTTTGGATGCATAGCCATGCGTTGAATGGCTGACATGGTTGAGAGGTGGAAGAAGAACAAGACCACAACGGCCTGCAAACTGCCTGGCATGGAAGTGAGACCGGCCATTGGCTCAGAAGAAAATCCCAACAAAGTGAAGGAAAACCGAAAACCGTGCGTTGAATTTGGCGGACTGCTCCAAAGACTGACAATCTGAAGGTTGAAAAAGGATCGAGCAAGGTAAACCAATTCTTCTTCAAGAGTCTCCAAAGAAACATGAAGAGAAGATTACTTTTAAAAGGAACATGTTTATCATTGTTTATCTAATCATATCTAATCTTTAAAGATTGGCTAAAGCCACATTTTGGGAGAAGCTGAATCCAACTCGATTGGAAGTTGAGTTTCCAACTCGTCGAAGCCAGGGCGAAGCCGCGGGTCAAACGGTGGAGCGCTTGGTGAACGGACGCCTGGGTGTCCTGTCTCGGGGCATCGTGCTCACAGGCGAGAGCGAAGAGGCGGGGAAACCGAAAGGGAAAACAGATCGAAGTGAAGCAACGAACCAATTCCTAATGGGGGGATAATAAAGAATAACTAATATAACCAATATAACTAATATTAAGAATAGAGAAATATAGTAGGAGAAATATTATAGTAGAGAAAGATAATAACTTCAATATAACTTTAGAGAAAGGAGAAACTCGAGATATAGAGAAAGAATAGAGTATGAAAGGAGAAAAATAGTAGAGAATAGAGATGGAGAGAGTATGAATAGAGAATAGAAAGATGATGATAGAGAATAGAACAGAAAGAGAGAGGGAGTGAGGATAAGAGAAGAATAGGGAATGGAAAAGAATGGAGAATAGGAAAAGGATCAGAAGGAAAGGATGGGGAGTGAAAAAGGATCGAAAAGTTGAAGGGAGCACCAGATTTGGTTGGTCATTTTAGTTGATTTATTTCAACTGATGGCTTCTATTTGGCTGATATTGGGATGGGTTGTACGGTAATCACAGAAAACATGGAAAAGGGAACAGCGATGGTTTTCAGTTGTTTTGTTTCAGCATTTGATGTCGAGGGCAGGGCTGAGTGATGGTGTAAGTCACACACTGGAGCAGACCTGCAGGAGGTTTCATGTGTTGTACCAGAGATGGTTGTGTGCGAAAACTGGACCGGGATCTTCATGGAAACACCATGGGAGATGCATCTCTTTGACAGCGCACGCTGTCAGGCATGTTTTCCCTCCAAACCCCAAAGCATCGAAAAATACTCAACAAGGCACTCAAGGCATACAAGGCATCTCGTAGCCATGGGACCCATCCGGTTGTGATTTGTGGGTCGCCAGGCCGCCAGCCCCGCGACAAGATCGAGGCGTTTCAGCATCACAGGTGCAATGACGAGCTCGTCGGCGCCAAAGAAGTGCTTCGGTGCAGTCAGCGCCGGTTGAGCTACGAAGGAGCTGGAAAGCAATCCGAAGCATCGGATTTTTGTTCGAGTTTTCAATGAACCAAAGATAAACCTATTCTTAAAGCTATTCTGAAAGCTAAGAACAACATCTCCACCTATTGTTAGACTATGTCAAAGTGATGGTGCTTCCAGCATCATCGATGAGTGACGAATGTCCATGCGTCCCTGGGAAAGATACAACAAAAAGGTTCCAAAAAAGGAGGTGAAGACGAAAAGCGAAGCAAGTAATTCCAAGAGTTTAGTTGAAAGCAGAAAGAAAGCTGAAGATTTCATGAGATTTCATGAGATTTCATGAGATTTCATGAGATTTGAGCTTCCAGCTGATGAAAATCTGTGACTTTCCTTGAGGCAAAATCTGATCTTCGAGGGCCTCATGGATCCAGGTTTCCGGATCCCCCCGGTGTGGAGCTCTCAGTGCGGTGCTATGCCGCTTTGCGCTACACGACCTGAGCCCAGCTGTGCCCAGCTGTGCCCAGCTGTGCTGTGCCCAGGTGCGTGGCTTCCAAAAAGGGAAGTTTTCGGCCGAAGAACGTGAGAGGCGCAATGAATGTGCCCAAAGAGGAGCGCGGATCTGCTGCAGTTGTTTGGAGGTCGAACGTGAAGTGAGCTGTTTTGATTTGAGATGTTTTGAGGTCTTTCGTCAGCTGGATTTGAGATGTATATAAATAATTGTAAAGGTCTTTGATCTTGGCCGTTTCTTCATGTTTTGAGGTCTTTGATCTTGGCCGTTTCTTCGAAGTTTTTGCCCTCTCTTCTTCTCCGCATCTTTCACGGGTCTGCTTTTGGTTTGACCCATGCTTCTCTGTGTCCTTGCACGTCTCCTTCTCACACCTCTTGTTCCCCTTCGCTCAATCACTGACTCACCAACTCATTCACCGACTCTCTCTCTCTCTCTCGTTCTTTTCTGCTCTTCCTGCTCTGTATTCTTTTCTATTCTTTTCTACTCTCTACTTTTCTCTTATTCTCTTCTCTTGCTCTCTCCCTCTCTCTTTTTTTTCTAGTCTGTATTCTTTGCTGTTCTCCTCTATACTCTGTTCTATTCTCTATTATTCTTGCACTATTCTCCTCTCTACTCTGTTCTATTTTCTATTATATTTTCTATATACTCTATTCTGTCCCTCTCTCTCTCTCTCTCTACTCCTCATCTACTCTTCCTACTGGTATCATCATCGTCATCAGAAACGGCCGTCTTTTGCCGACGGCCGCGGTGGGTTGCCGCATCGCTTAGAATTCGCTGCACTTTCCAACTCCCTAAACCCAATTATCCCAATTAAATCCGCTCACACAGACAGCATCCCTTGAACTCCAAGTCATCACTCAGCCAACTAAGCTCTTTTGACATCTTCACTGCATCACATCAACCATCCTTTTTTGACAATCTATCCCACTCTATCTCCTTGCTCAACTTTTGGCTGCTTTCATTCTCTCAGAATCTCTGTGGCACAACCTTTCCACCCAAGCAAAACCACTCAATCCGTTTGAAACACCCTCATCATCCCCTCCAACACTTTGCCTTTGCGAACAACTCCAACATTCTGTTTGAACGTCCGGATTATGCAAACTAATTCTCTCGATATTTCTCCAACTTATACTTTCTCTGCTGCTCTCTACCTGTGATCTTCCTTCCCTTTCTGGGATGAGAGACGATAGTGCTACTTGAGACTCGCTGTGGCTCCCTTTTGCTTGCAGGACATTCTCGCGATTTGGTGGGACGGCAGTGTTTTCCTGTATTCTTGGCTGACGTTCGAGGAGTTAGAGTGGGGAGTCTCAGGGTGAGAAGCATCAAAGAAATGAAGTGCAACACTTGATGTGGCTGAGAATGAACAGGAAACATGATGCAGTGCAGCATTTCTGAACATGAACAGGTTGGAAACCATCAGAAGAACCCGATTCCTCATTCAGATTCCGGCTTTCCAATTCGTTCTTGTCGACGGGTGATCAGTTTGAGGTGGTCAGGAACATCAGCAACAACGAACATAAATCAAGATGGCATAAAGTGGCTAGCATTTGACATCAGCAATATTCACCAATAAAAATCAACGTGGCGGGCCTCCACCAACATCAACCAATCAACATCAACCGATCAACATCAGCCCATCAACATCCATCAGCCTTCACCAAGACCATTTCCGCGATCGACCTTCAGGTTCTTCTCCAGCGACGGAGAGTCGCAACTTGGGCAATGGATTGCCTCGTCGCTGGTGAATGAGCAAAGTCTCCAAAAAGTGGTGAGCATTTAGAGTCACAGAGATGCAAAGAAGAGAAGGTAGAAATATCAAGGTTTCTTAAAATATGGAAGCCCAAAAATGGATGGTTTAGTATAAAATATAGTTACTATCGGATGATTTTTGAGTAGCCCTATTTGGAGAAACAACCAAATACTTTAAACATTTCAGAGAAAAGACTCGAAGATTTTTGGAGAATTTTGGATGGGGAACGGAATCTTTGAGAAATTTGATAGAATCTCCAACTTTCCATCTCAGTGTCTCTCCAAGAAATGCTGTGTTTTCAATCTTGGAACAACAGAGATGGAGAGACACAGAGACACAGACGGAGATTGTGCTTGTGTTTATGACTGAAACGTACTGAAGCAACATTTTTTGGGACGTATTTTGGGAGTCAGATGTAAGGGGCTTTGTTGAGTCAGCGCTGCTTTGCTGCTCTGTGCCACGGGATGAACTTTCGAAGCTGCCGCTTTTGGGGCGTAGGATGTGGCCAGTGGAGGTCACGGGGGATGTGACTTGGGTCCAAGTGTCCAAGCGCCGAGTTGAACACTGGAATTTCCTCGCAGCTGACATTCGATTCAGCAAAGATCCCCCTTGTCTGGTGAGCGATGGTGAACCTGTAAGGTCCTCTTAGGGCAGTCCAAGAATGCCCCTTTGATTGCTAGTGATGTTGTACACTTGCGAAAATCCAAGGCATCCTGATTGTCAACTGCTTAGGCTTAAGGCTTAAGCTTTCAACGGCTTGGTGCACTCTGCATAAATGCAGATTTGCTGTGTACATCTATGTTGTCAACCGTGCGTTGATTTGATTTTCAGGTTCTTGATTTCAAAGCGAGTCCAGAGCCTGCAACGAAAAAGCGAGTGCTGAACACCACTCTGAAAAAGTTAAGAAAGTTGTGCAGGAAAGGATCTGTAGGAAAAGATCTAAATCTTAAGCAACAGAATCACAGATTGTGTAAGAAGATACGCGTTGGGAATCTGAAGATCTTCACATTGAGAATCTGTATATCTACTTACACTATATACTACTACATTGAGATCTTCTACACGTAAAAAGTTGAGAATCAAAGTATCTGAGTGACAGTGCAGTGCCCAGGCGAAGCAGCGAACCCCTCAAAGCAAGTCGACGAGTTGGCACTGCCAGGCGCGATGCTAAAAGGTGCTTTCCAAGTGTCCACTCCTTGGTGCTTGCCGCAACGGCCCAGGTGGTCGTGACTGAGAGCAGCATGCGGAAAACCACCGTGGAAAACCGTGAGAAGCTGTGAGAAGCTGTGAGAAGCTGCAAGTTCTGAGAGTCTGCTCTTGCTTCACTGGTCAAAAGGATGCAGAAACAACGGGAACTTGGGGAACTTCGAAAGTTTTGAGAAGCCTCAGCCCCCGCGCAGATCTATGCAATGCCTGTTTCTCCATCTGGTCCAGCCCAGGCGTGATCAGTGGCCAGTCTCTGGAAATTTCTCAAAAATTATTGTTCTCTTTCCACATCAGAATCCTTTAGGGTCTCAGCCAAACTTCCAAGCTTCTTGGCGAGTTAAGTTGCTAGTCCCATCAACAAGCTGGCAAAAAATCGCAAAAACAGACAACAAAAACAAAAGCAGCATCCTCAGTTGACGACAGCAACTATCTCTACAGTCATGGCTGCTACTTCAATGACTATTTTATCGCTGTATTCCCCCCACTACCATTCCGACTGCTGCTACTGCCGCCGCCACAGACTACCCACTAC
The DNA here is from genome assembly GCA_009767595.1 of Symbiodinium kawagutii. Taxonomy (NCBI): domain Eukaryota; class Dinophyceae; order Suessiales; family Symbiodiniaceae; genus Symbiodinium; species Symbiodinium kawagutii. The sequence goes on from VSDK01008295.1 coordinate 382,658, forward strand.
CTCCTACGTACTACCTACTAACTTCTACCTCTTTGAAATGGAGGGTGTCAACCCTCACCATATGAGCAACCGACAAAATTACTCAATTAATGAATAGATGAGTCTTCGGATGAACATCAGATCATCAAACCGCATAACCGATAGGGGACCACCCATGAACCGATACCTTGGTATGCCGTAGTGATCTTTGTTGTATAAAGAGCAAAAGCTGCATAACCGATAGGGGACCACCCATGTGAAGCAATGTCCATTCGTTGAATAAATAATTTTGTCCGCTACTCATATGTTGATTTATATGTGGTTTGTGTGTGTAACCCCTGCTGATTTTGTAGACAATGTATCCGTGAACATTTATAACTTCTTTACACCTACTTCAAGCAAGGGAATTGACCCTAACCAATCATGCTTTTATAGAGAGCATTTTGTTTCATGTTTTTTCGGGTAAGGGGTTACCCCTTGACATTTAACAGTGACCAGTTTGTTTTCATGAATTGTTGACATGGGGATTTACCTTGCACAAACCATATGCCTATTGAAGGTTACCCCCCGCATTTTATATTCTCTTGGGGTCGCCCGTCACTTCTTTTCCTATGAAACGTAGGGTAAGACCCCCTCTTACAGTACGTAGTCGTAGCAGACATCCAAATACTATTACCTACTACCACCTACTACTATTCACTACTACCTACTGCTACTCAGTACTACCTCTTGCTGCCTACGTCTACTTACTGCCACCTACTCATGGGGGGGCAGAATTAAAACGGATGTTTGTTTTTTGTTTTTTTTTGGTTTTCCAGGATGGTTTTTGCTTTTGGCTTCTGGCTCTTGGCTCCTGGCTTGAGGCTTTTGGATTTTGGCCGTTGGCTTTTGGATTCTACCTACTAGCATTTCCCTTTTTCGTTTTTTTTTTTTTTTCTGATCATGGTTTACATTGGTTGGCTTTTGGGCTTTTGGCTTTTTGGCCCTCGGCTTTTTGGATTTCCTGTAATTGTTGTTCTCAACCGTATTTATCAATTTTGTTCAGCGGTTTCCATATTTGTTTCAATTCGGACTTTGACATTTGGTTCATGGTTTTCCAATATGTTCTTTGTCATATTATCAACCTAAACCTGAAAAAAATAGAACAAAAAGCATGAAGCCCCCAAAAAATAGACCCTCAACCTCCAAAAGCATAAACCCTGAAAACCCTAAACTTAACAGCACAAACCCATGAACCCTGAAACAATAAGAACAACAAGTTCAAACAAAAAGACTCAAACCATACATCCTCAAATCCTCAAAACATGAATCCTAACAGCATCAACACCAAAAACCACAAGCACTAAAGCCATACACCCTAAAACTTTAAACCATCAACCTTAAAGCCATTAACCTTGAAACCCCAGACCCAAAAACCCTAAAACCAGCGACCCGCAAACCATACACCCTAAAACCCTAAAAACCTTCAACCTTTAGGCCATACACCCTCAAACCCTTAAACCTCAACCGAAACCCAAGAACTGTAGACCCCAAAACCTTAAAACCATCAACCTAAGAGCCTAAAACCATAACCCCCAAAACCATAAGTCCAAAACCACATTGCCTACAACTATAAAATCCCAACCCTCAAACCATAAGCCCCAAAAACAAAGCCTAAACATAAACCTAAAAGCACAAACATTACACCCTCAAACCACAAACCTTAAGATGAAAAAATTACTTTACTTCGAGTGATCCCCACCATGTCATGTCATCACCGCTTGTTGACTCCACTTTTGTCTGACATTCTCTCCGGCATACCTTCTGACTGACATTCTTTCAGACAAATCTTCTGACATTCTCTCTGGCATACCTTTTGACATTCTTTCTGACATCCTTTCTGGCACATCTTCTGACGTTCTTTCTGACAACTGTCTACTCGGACATTCTTTCTGGCAAATCTTTTGGCATTCTCTCTGACATCTCTTCTGACATTCTTTCTGACATGTCTTCTGACATTCTTTCTGACATATCTTCTGCCATTCTCTCTGACATATCTTCTGACATTCTCTCTGGCATTCTTTCTGACATTCTCTCTGACATTCTTTCTGGCATATCTTCTGACATTCTTTCTGACATGTCTTCTGACATATCTTCTGACATTCTCTCTGACATTCTTTCTGGCATCTCTTTTGACATTCTTTCTGACATCTCTTCTGACATTCTTTCTGGCATCTCTTCTGACATTCT
>VSDK01008295.1:392783-415845 GCA_009767595.1 Symbiodinium kawagutii
GTTGTTGTTGTTGTTGTTGTTGTTGTTGTTGTTGTTGTTGTTGTTGTTGTTGTTGTTGTTGTTGTTGTTTTTGTTGTTGCTGCTGCTGCTGCTGCTGCTGCTGCTGTGGTGGCGTTTCTTGCACTGCGCTGACCCCAAGGGTCCCAGCGTCGCCAGGCCGCTCGGGCTGCAGCAGAGCGGTGGAAAGCCAAATACATGGAGCTGAAGGACAAGGAACCTCCACCGCAGGTGCCCTGCCAAAAGTGTGCGATGCATTTTGATTTGAAATTCATTTTTGGTCCAATCATGAGAGTCTTCAGGTCTTTTCTTTCTAGGTGTGTTTCTTTGCATGCTCGTTTCGGGTCTCAAGTTTCGTCCAATCATGAGTCCCCAGGTGCGGAGTTCAGAAATCTGAATCCAAACGCATTCAGTCGCGTCGTGTCCAGGCCGAGACCAAGGTGGAGGTGATCCGACCCGTCTCGCCGCCGTGGGGCGCTCAGTTGACAGCAGGTTGGCCTCCATCCCCGTGGCCGCCGGTGGCTAGGCCCGTGGAAACGCCAAAGGCACGTGGAGAACCCGCAGCTCCGGTGATCCAGGGACTCTCCGACGAGGAGGTGAAGAGGCGCCAACGACGGTGCCAGTGATGTGTCGGTGCCTTGAACGGCTGTCCCAGGATGCTGGAAGAGCAAGAGAAGGCCACAGCTTTACGGATACAAACAAAAAACTATTGAGATGTACAGAATGATGGAATACTAAGCAGAGTACAATTTATAGAGCCATACAATAAAAAGCGTCGGTCTTGGGGGTTAGCCATTTTTTTTGGATGAGATGATCAGTTCGAGGCGTACAAAGCCAAGATCTCTGCCTTGGAGAAACGGATCAAGAGCCTTGAAGAGGAGCTGAAAAAGCTGAAGGCCGGGCGAAGAGAGATCAGGAAGAGAGATCTACCATTAGTAATGAGTAGATCCCCAATCGCCAGAACACCATCATAGTGATCAAAATATTAACCATCAGTAAGAGAGAAGAGCAGGATTTGGATCTGAGAAGGATCTGAATTGGAAAAAAGACTGATGAACACTGATATCAACACTGATTGATGAAGAGAGAAACTGATGAATGAAGAAACACTAATTGAAAATTCATCAATGATATTAGTTTCTAATTAGTTTGTGTTTCTGATGAATGAAATTTCACTGATGGATGAAGGGAGAAGATGAACAACGATCAGAGTTTCGATGCAGGAAGAGAATGAGAAGCTGAAGGACGAGGCCAACAAAGCTAAGAACCTGGCAGAACAGGCAGCGAAGCCGAACTTCCAAATCCCGAGCTTCGTGTGCCTCGTAACTGAATCCAGTTTCTGCTGAATCTTTTGAGTAAACTTCCAATGAAGAACTTCTAACTTCGAATGACATGGAAGAACTGACGATCTGAATGAAAGGTATGAAGTTCTTCATAACTGTCTTCTAAAATTGCGTTTAACTCACTTCCTATGAACTTCCTAACTTCTTAACATAGGAGCACTTCTCGACTTCAGCCCCGGCAGGAGCGACAGAAGCGACTGAGCGAGCGGCAACTCGCGGAGGAACAGAAGGCGAAGGAGCCACGCCGTGGATGGGAAGATCAAGTTCTTCTGAGAGCTGAGAAGAAGGGAATTCAAGTGAATGGAGTTCAAGTTCTCAAGTTGAAGTTCAAGTTGACTTCAAGTTGAATGGAGTTGTTGAGTTCAAGGTGACTTCAAGTTGAATTCAAGTTCGAACTCTTAAGCTTAACGATGTAAATACGATGTAAATATGATGTTAGTGGAATTCCAAGAAAAGCTTCTGCTTTGACTGCGGACCTTGTGGGTGCCCAGGATCCAGAGCCTGTGGTGGCCACAGATAACTCCGCAGTGCCGGCGCCGAGTTCGACAGTTGGAACGGGGCTGTTGAAGCAGCGACACCACTACGAATGGAGCTCCACATAGGCAGCAATCGATTTGAGAGTAGCAAGAGGCGAATTGTGGTGACTTTAGATGTGAATATGTGAAAATAGGTCAATGATGTTGGTGAGACTAATGATGAATCGATGATAATCGATGATGAATCGATGATAAATGGACTCAGTGATACAGTATCCGATGCTCAGATCATCATTTAGTTACTTTAATGATGTTACTGAGATCACGGATACCCAGGGACCGGTGGAAGTTTCAGATCCTACGGATTTGTCCAACCTTTTGGCTCCAGCGAGTTGGCAAAAAAGTTTTGCGCCTGCTGCGCCTGCTGCGGGTTTCCTGCGAAGGCGCGGTCAAGCGTTGGATCCTGTGGAGGTCGCTGATGCCTAGTGGATGTTAAATTAAAGATATATGATTCATTATGATTCATGATTCTATATGAGTGGTGAGATAGGATGGTCCAGGTATCTGGATGCATTTTTTATATGATGTATCTATACCCCTATGCCCCTCCCATGCCCCGAAAAGATGTGACAAGATGTGAAAGGTTTTGAAACTTTTACAGATCTAAGCCTTGGGAGTTTCATGGAGCCCATGGGGTTTTCGAACGTGCCTTGCTGGGAGGCCATGGATTTCTACGTCCCCTTAGAACTCACGGCGCACGAAGCTGGCAGGGACACCCGGTGCCCACCCTTCGTTGCGTGTCGTTGGGTCGTTGGTCAGCTGAGGTTGTTCGGCTCTTCAACGTCCGTCCTTTATGGACCTCTTCGCAGTGGCTGCGGCGATCTCAGGGTCGGCGGGTTTTTGTCAACACTCCCATGCTTGGTGCTTTTGGAATCAGATTGAAGCATATATAGAATCATACACAGAATTATGTATAGAATCATACTGAACTAACAGTATTAATTTAGGCTTTTTATTTTCTTTATGTGCTTTGCTGTTGTTTGTTTGTGTACCTTCAAAATCTGGGGGCGACCGGTCCTTTTTCGATTCTTGAGGGGCCCCACAAACCCTGAGCAACTGACCTTCTTTCAAGTGGTGAATTTTCGCAGGCCTAGGAGTTGCTCAGGCAGATCAAGGTTCGTGTCTCTGAGGTGGTGTCCTTTGTGATCTCCGGCCTACTCGCGGCAGTCACAGATTTTATACCATGGAAGTTGAGGGACTTGCCACCGTGAGGAGCTCAGTCTCTGAAAAGTAAAGATTTCTTCCACTTTTTTCTCTCCCCATAATTATTCAATTAACTCCATTTAATTTCTTTTTCTCCCCTTAGAAATTTCTTGATTGGTTTGATTCCTTAGAAATTCCTTGATTGAATGGATTCGTTGAGGGCCATGAGATGGCGAGCAAGGGCAACGGTCGCATCATTGCCCTCCACTCAGAACGCGGAAAGAACTGCAGCCGCAGCTTCGGAAGACTCACCGAGCTGCCGCAGCAGCCCAGGCATCAGCCTTTGGGCGTGATCTTCTTCTTGCCAGCGAGGCAGGCCATGGAGATCTTCTTCACAGGAGCGCCCAAGGAGGGAAGGCACTACAGCGACAGCACCACAGCGGTAGGCTACAGGTAGGCTACGGGTAGAGATGTGCCCAGGAGGCAATCCCTGGACCATCAGTGCTCCGCGAAATCTTTGGTTAACTCTGCCAGCAGCTCAGACTGCGATCTACCGATCTGCACTCACAACTCATAGCCCTGCGATGCCCTGCGCATTGCTAGGTTCTACCTGCTTGGCGCATGGTTCTTTGAGCTTTTGGTACCTCGGTGTGTAGCTGCAAAGGGGTGGAACAAGTGATGGTTCGCCAGGAGCAAAAGTTGATCCGTATCATCATTGATTCAGTCATCAAATTGATCCAACATTGACTCTCCAAAGATTCTCTTGCATAGCTTTGTTTTCAAATTGATCCCTTGTGTTCTCTCAGATACTTTTGCATCCTTCGACGGATTCTTTGAAGTCCTACGGCAAGCGTGGCTGGTTTGCTGGAGCTCTCAGAACTGCAAAGCTGATGCGTTGCCATTTGCAAGGCACCTTAAAGGCACAAGGTGCACCTTGACTCGTGGCAAAGTTACAGCGCAGCGAGGTTCAAGTGGCACATCACTTGGGCTTTCCCTCCTTTGCTCTACACAACATCATCAGCGGTTGCGCAGTTCCAGGTGTGGGGCGGTTGGGTTGAGTCCAGCTGAGCTCTATGGAGTCATACCTGGCAGGGACAGTGGTGGCTTGCTACACTGAGCTCACGATTTTCTTCACTTCGTCCTATTGGATCGCCAAGATGCTGGGTGTGAACGACTGGATGCTTCTGCCCATCAAACTGGGCATGGTGACCTCCACCGTCGCCTCTCGGCGCACCAGGCCTGACCCCAACCTGTGCTGAGCATCGGCCGCTGAGGTCCTCCGAGGTGGATTTGTCCTTTTGCTGGATGTCCGAGCGGTCTTCAACGACCAATCTCAGCTTCCAGTGGCCAGTTGGTTGGTCCAGGTTCGGTTGGATGAGCTGAGAATCTTCACAGAGATGCACATGGCAGATGATAGGTAGATGATTTGACAACTGATTAGGCAACTGATTAGGCAACTGATTTTGCAACTCGCGTTTTGTTTTTGCCTCGCGATTCCCCCGAATCACTGGGCGCCGCGCAGTGCTTTGCGCTCATCGGCACCAACGTGTTGAACCTCTTGATCCTTCGACTCGTCCAAGGAGCTGTGATGCGATCCAGGAAGGTGTGGGACGCAAGTTGGAGAAAAGCAAAATGCGGAGTTTTGAAGATTCAGAAAACCTTCACTTAAGAAATATTAAGACACTGACTATAGACAATTGATAGACACCGTCACAAAAAAGATTAAGACTATCCAAAATTAGAGAGATTAGAGAACACCATGAAACTCAGAATTTTCAGCGACTCAGACGCCAAGAGTTACGTCCCAACTCGCTCCAGGTGGGTCCCCCCGATCCGCCTTTTGCGGCATCCATCGAGAGTGCTGTGAAGTTGGTGAAGAGCTCAGGAGGAAAAACAGCGAAGAAACTGCTTTTAACATGGTATATTTTGGAACTGCAGTCAATGGAACATCTAAGAGTCTGAAGTTTGGGGTGCAAGTTGCATCAAGTTCCTGTGTTGACAAACCTAGGCCCTGATGTATTTGGGTCCTGGATCATTGGAGCGGATTCAACAAGATGGGGACTGCAGGGACACTTTGTCATGCAAATCCAGCTGCTTCGGCACACGTGACACATCTTCTGACAGATCTTTATGTTCTGCAGGACACGGACAGAAGCAGCTTTCGTACAAGGCGCCCCAAGGGTCCTCAGCCGCCTTTGAGTCTCCAAGTTTCCATGCTGTGGTGAAAGCACGCGAAAATCCATCTGTTGATCATTGCAACAGTCTATACGAGTACGACCTGTTACATAAAAACTTTGGAGGCATTCCGCACTTCGCAGCGTGGTTTCAGGTTTTTTCGTTCGCAACCTTACTTGGATGAGCCTGAAGCAGAGGTGGGATCCATTACCTGTTCGCTGCCACGGGTTCGCTGTCCCCATGCCAGGCCGCACCTTCACCAGGCAAGGTGAACAGCAGTGGGAACATGGATAGGAGGAAAGAACTGCCACATATTTCCACTTGGTTTCGGCACTTGGCTTTGATGCTATCCGAAAAATTGATGAATACGGATACACAACATTCCTCAAGGCTTGGATTGATGTAATAAGATGCACACTAAACATTTCTAAAGCAATCATAGTCATCACATGTCATCACTAAATCGAGTTACATGGCCAGGTCATCACATGTCATCCGCATCGCACAGGTACTGTGGCCTCAGAACCTCGAAATTCGCCACGGGGCGAGCAGAAAGAGAAGCTGCTGCAAATGATGACGAGCATAGCTGCAGAATGCGCTGGCTTCGCTGTGGAGGCACACCACTTTTTCGAGAAGAAACATCAATGAAAGATCAATAAAATGTTTCATCTAGAAGAAACAAATGACATCTACAAGAAAAGAATCGAAGAATCGAAACATTCTCTGGAAACCATCCCAAGAATTGAATTTTTTCACCACGAAAGAAGCTCTTGCCGAGGCAGATCGACCCCTGTTGGACTCCGGCATGGATTCCAAAGCTGCTGTTCAATTCAGCGCACGGTGCGGCTCCTAGGGACTTTTGCAGGAGCACAGTCCGACAGCAGTTCAAGCTAAGGAACTTTCCCAAAAGAATCATCATGGTTAATAAATGTTCATCACCGATAATGGTGGACAAGTGGACAACAATGATTAGTAATGATTAACTGAGTTAACTATGTTGATGTCAATGTTCACATCCAATAGTTGGCTATACCTAGCTGTGACGAATACCTTTGACAACCTAGCCTTGACAAATCTGTTTGTCATCAGTTTGTGGTTCTCTGACATGACATTTCTCTGACAAAGGTTAGCCACCGAACTTCCGGGGCTTCGACTGCCGAGCACTTTGGTCTTCGACTACCCCACACTTTCGGCCGGATCGGAGTTTTGCATCGACATGTCCAGTCATGAGAACATAAAGCTACAAACATCCACAAACCCAACACACCAATCTACTAAAGCCACCACACTAAGCTACGAACCCAACTCACCAATTGATCAAAACCAACCAACACAGCAGCCGTCATCCGACAAGGACCCACATCCAACCCGTCGGCGTGTCCTCTCCAGGCAGTCGCCGGTTACGCGGCAGAGACGACCCAACCCCGACGGCCAGCGGCTTCGGGGAAGACACGGGGATCCCCGTCGGGGGGCACAGCGTGTGCCTTTCCAGGCCAGGAACGTCGCGAAACTTGAAGAAACTGGAAGAAGATGTTAGAAATTGGAAGATGTTAGAAGTTTATAATTGTTTAGAGATCAGAAGTGTATACTTGATTAGAGATCAGTTGGGGAAACTTGACGGAATTGAAACTTGAGAAGAGACCAGTTGAAGAGATCACTTGGAAGATCAGAAGGTCAGTTGGAACATGCTTCGAGGCGATTCAGACAGCCCTGCAAAGTTCGGGGCTTTGTTGGCCTCTGGCACTGATGGTGTCGTGGAGGCAGGGGTTGATACGCTGATCTAAAGAGTTGGTTACAGCAACTGTCCCAAGTAAGGTCAAGATGAAAATGACATGAAGATGGGATGATGATGATGAGATGATGAGAAGAAGATGATGATGATGATGATGATGATGATGATGATGATGATGATGATGGCATGAACATGATGCTCGGTGCCTTTACAACTTTGGACATACCTTTTGAATCATGGATTGTCATGGATTCTCATGGATGAGTTTTGATATTTGCCATTTTGCGCATTTCATCCCTTGCAGGTCCCCTTCACACGTTGGGAATTGGATGACTACTATGATCCCAATCCTGACGCGCGCCTTGGAACTGTTCTTGGAGAAAGAGGAAGAACACTTGAAAGAATAAACAGATACTCATACAAACATATACGTAAACACATCTAAGACGTGATATTAGGAATATAAATATTGTAGATATATAGATACACACATAGAACATGAGTTCTGATTTTGTGTTCGTCTCTGAGGCCTGGGAAGATGTATCCGCGGCACGCGGCCTTCATCGAAGCCGCGGAGGACTTCGCGGCAGCGTTTTTCAACATCTCGGCACCCGAGGCGCAGCCGGCGGCGCCACCGGCAGGTCCCAGCGCAGGTCGTCCCCAGGGGGTCCCCCAGCAGCGCAGGCGCGGGCCATGGACCCGCAGCAACGACTGGTGCTGGAGACCTGCTATGATTCCATGTTGGACAGCAACATGAAGCAGGAGGAGCCATGCGGAAGCTGCAGCTGTGATGGAAACTCTTCACATGTGTTGTTCTTCGACTTTCACATATTATCACATTCTTCAACTTTCACATTTTTTACCTTTGACATATCACATATGGATGAAGACACATTGAGGAGTAAACAGTTGTGGATATGCATAGATGCACGAGCAAACGTACGTTTTTGCGATGTATTTGTGCATGTCCGTAATTTACACGCGCCTGCATTCTGGGCGGTAGGGTATGTTGGTGTAGAATATTCTGCGACTGGAATTGCATGTCTACATGCATTGGGTATTTTTGAAGCAGTGTGTCCACCCATGTTTAGGGATATGCATGTTTGCGTGTGCTGCTCTATTTGCATGAATGTCTACATTTACATGTAGAATGTATACCTGCATGTTTGTCTATATCTGATGTGTAAATGTACTCGTTGTATCTACATGTAGCTAGACGAAAATGTACAAATACACGCTTGCGAACAATCGCAGGCGCAAAGGTTTACCTATATGTGCTTGAACATTTAATGGTATTTATCAATACGTCCTATCCATATGTGTACATGCACAAATGTGTGTGTGTGCATGCGCGAATGCATACTTACCATATCCGCGTATGGCATCAGTCAACATGGGCCATTTACAGGATCATCCCAGGTCATCTGCCCTGAATTGTCACAGCAATCAGAGAGAAGTGGATCGCACCGCGCGCCAGTCGCTGATTGGCAGCAGCGTTGCTGCCATCATCGGCCTTTCCAACAATGATTGGATTCAAGTTCAAAGCGGTGACATCCGTGCGAGCCTCAAATTGATCTCGCATTTGTCCGTTGGGGTGATGATGCATCTCCCTGATGTGTAGCTTGGAAGATCATCATAGTCATTATCATCATCCTCATCGTCGTCTTCGTCATCGTCGTCGTCGTCATCATCATTGTCATCGTCATCGTCAGCGTCATCGTCGTCAGCGTCGTCATCGTCGTCATCGTCGTCATCGTCGTCATCGTCGTCATCGTCGTCATTGTGATCGCCATCACAAGAACCCCACATAGAGTGATTGCATTGTTTGTTGTATTCGTGTTTCCTCTTGGATCTCTTGGTGCTTTGTTCAACTTGATGAGATTACCCTGGTTTCCCAGCAGCGACCCGAGCATCAACTGTCGGAGGTCCTTGATCTGCTCAGTCGTCCAAGGCAAAATCAATCCCTATACTGCGACCGGTACATCTGCATCGGTTGCTGCTGCACGTCATTCTCTCAGTGACTGACTTGTCTTTTTAAACTCCTCTTTTTCAAATTGTTACATCTCTAAAAAGCAGAACTTCATCTCTACAAGATAGAACTTCATCTTTAATAAACATCACTTAAATGTTAAAAGAATGGCATCTCAAAAAAGCATCACTTCAGCAAGAAAGTCTTACTTCCAACACACCAATTTCAGGTGTGGCTTATTGCCTCGGGCTAAAGGGCCCTGCCTATGTGGTTGACACAGCCTGCTCCTCCGCACTGGCATCTTGGCGCAAAGTTATAAGAGCCATGGGGTCAAGGAGAGTCCTCACCATGACAAGAGGAGTCTTTCAAGAGACCTCCAACTCTTCAACTCCTCACTTTGAAGAGGTTCAACTCCTCACTTTGAGGAGTTCAAAGTCTCAACTCTTCAAAGCTTCAACTCTTCTCCATCAGCCTGTCAGGTGGCTGTGGACAGTGCTGCCATGAATCTTCGGCGAGGAAGATGCAGTGCTGCCGTAAGCGCAGCCGCGAATGCCGGGGGCTCCAAACTGCGAAATATGAATCTAACGAATTTACATCTGATGCTCCTGAAAGTTCAAAGAGTCCAGACATCAGCCTTTTCTGACGGTCAAAATACCCTCAGCTTCAGAACTCACCGAAGTCAGTGAAGCCACTGAAGTCACTCAAGTCACTGATCCTCCAAGTTCTCTCAGCTCGGTGGAGGTCATGGCCAGTCCTGCTACCTTCGTCAGCTTCAGCAAGCCGCGCATGTGATCTCCTCAGCGATGCAGACGTTGGGGGTCACGCGATGCCAGGTGTGGACCTGGATTCTCCAGTGGATTCTCTGGGAAAAAACGATAAAAACCTTTCGAAGTCTCAAAGATGAGTAGAATTGTAGAATTCTTTCACATTCACATTCTGTATCTTTCTTCTTGTTTGTTTGTATGGTGATTCAATATATGCATATCTTCGGTATGGTTGAATAAATCTTGTAATTGTTCTTTCTTTTTCTGATTGAAATCTGATATTTGGCTTTCGAAGTTTTCCGAGGCTTTCGCCACGGGGCCGATCATTTACTTTTGATGCCTCAGCAGATGGCTACGGCCGTGGCGAAGGGTCAGGCGCGGGCTCTCCACAGGGGCACCACCTTGGGTCAGATGGGATGCAGCTGGCAGCCAGGCATGAAGAAACCCCTAAGAACCTCCCTGAGCAAAGACCAACATACCTCGTTGTCGTTCTCCTGCAAAAACTGGAAAAAAAGCAGAAAAAAATCGATTTCAATATGTGCAGTGTCAATACAACTGCCATAGAAATTGCCAACAGAAATTGCCATCAGATGCTGTCGGCCTTGCAGATGATTTCATTCGCAGGCGCAGTGATGCTTTGTCGCCTACTAGATGCGCATGGCCTGGCCCGGGTGCCGCACCCAGGAGGGATTGAAATCCACGAAGTTGGTGTTGAAATTGACGAATTGGAAAAGTTCATTTGGGAAGATTCTTCGGATATGTTGCTACGTTCTTGCCTTTGGTTCTTTGACTGTTTCAGAATTTTGTTTTTTACTGTTTTCAGAATTGAGAACGAACATCACGTGAAATGCTGATCATGTAGTTGGAATTCATTTGAGTGCTTGGCGCCCTTCATGTTGCAATTGATTTCATGTCCTTTGGTGCCTTTTTGGCTTCTTGAATCGATTGCTTCGGTTGCTTCGTTTGCGGATGAACTCGAGGCAGCGCTGCGCGGCATTGCGGTGAACCAGGATGGCATGAGCTCCACCATGACGGCGCCCAACGGCCCATCACAGACGCTGGTGGTGCAAACGGCACTGGTCGAAGCGAAGATGACACACCACGAGGCCATGCTGGGCATGGCGTGCTGGGCGCGTGGCATGTGAGCCATGGGGAGTGCTGATGGCATTGATGAAGGATTCATCGTCAATTATATGAGCCATTTCATGAAGAATGACCATGCAATCATGATCTAGAAAAATGGGGAAATTCTTTCTTTGCTTTTTCCTCATACTCTCTTAATTATGATCCATTGTTTGCATCACAAAGTTCCGTCTCTTCCTCAGCTGCGCAGGTTTTGCACATGGAGTGCCACGGCACGGGCACTCCGTTGGGTGATCCGATTGAAGTCGGCGCTCTCAGCGCTGGAAGTCTGCAGGAAGGCGAACGACAGCAACCCATGGCGACGGCTGCGGTGAAGACAAGTGTGGGGCACTTGGAGGCGCCACTGCACCAAGGTCTAAGTGAAGATGAGAAACTTTACAATAAATTAAGAGAATAATAATTAAATAATAAATAAATAATTATAATTTAATTGTAAATTGTAAATAATAATTAAGAGATGGCATAGTTTAACAGTTGGATTTGGAGAACGATGATTCCATGATGGAAGCATGATTCAATGTCAATGATTGAAGCATGATTGAAGCGGAATCAATGAGTTTGACTGCAAGTGCAGTTTTCTTAGAATTTCAGCAGACAGATGTGATGAGTTTTTTGTGTTGAGAAAAGCTCCACGTCAGGGCGCTGCAGCTTCCCCTGGACTGCTGAAGACCGTGACTTTGTTGAGCCGACGATCGGTGGCGGCCCAAGTGGGTGGTGTTCCTGGACGCTGTCGAGAAAGTGAGGACTTGTTGATTCTACGTTTATTGAATTTGAGCTTGATCAAGTGAGCATTTTATCGAATTCAACAAGTGTTTTTCAATATGTTTCAATCCTTCTGTACTGGTTTATCAATGGATCCTTCCTGGCACAGTCGCATCGGTTGGATGACGAAAGATGTTGAGAGTCGATTTGTTCGACAGACATGGAGATTGCAGGGGTTAGCCGAGGCATTCGCAGTGGTTCACCTCCACTCACTGAATCCTCACTTGGATCTTCCCAAGGACGCTCCTCAGGCGCAAGTTGCAGATCATGCCCAGGTTCTGCTCAGATTTTTCATAACATTTGTGAGATAAATCCCCTGGATAAACAAGTGGGGTTTTCCCATCAAAAGCAAATTGGAACCAACAGCTTCCCACAACTTCCCACAGCTTCCCACAGCTTTTCCCTGTGCAGATTTTCCAAAGCGAACACGTGCCTTTGAGTGGTCGTCGTACGGGTGCTCTGTCCTCCTTCGGCTTCGGTGGTACCAACGCACATGGGGTGCTTGGAGAATCCGAGGTACCCGTTGACTTCATCACTTTACAAAGACCTCCGCAGTATCTCAAGAAATCCTTCCCTTGGAGAGACTTCGGATTTCGACTGCTTCGACATCAATCCGAAAACAGCTTTGAAGTGAGCATGTCTTCAGATGTCTATGACATCGTCTCACATCATGTGGTCTTTGGTTCCATTGTAACTCCAGGAGTTGTTTATGTGGAAATGGCCATGGAGGCCACACGGAAACTGTTTGGCCATGACGTGGCACTGAGAGATGTCACTATGGTGTTCCCCTTCGTGGTCCCTGATCGCTTCTCTGATCCCGGGCCTCCTCCCATCATGAGATTTGTCCTGAAAGGCGATGGTCGTCGCTTCGAAATCCAGAGCAGCAGCAATGGCAAGACCACGACACACGTGGAAGCCTCCTTGGAGCGAGGTGCATCTGTCAGAGCTGAGGTGAAGGACTTAGACTTAGACGAGTTGCGCAGTCGCATCGATGAAGCCATCGAGACATCTGTGGTGTATGATGCCATCAACTCGGTAGGTCTTTATTTGGGACCCATGTTCCAAGTGGCCAAGAAACTCTGGAGGAAAGAAACCGAGACTTCCTTAGAGGTTCTGGGACAATTGGAACTCGATTTCCCTGGAGTTAAAAACACTGGTTACATCATGCACCCGGCACTCTTGGATGGTACAATCCACATTCTTGCCACAGCATCCATTGGTAAGAATGTCAGCGGACTTAAGATTTTTGGAGGTGTGGGGAAAGTTGTGGTGGTGAAAAAAGAGAACTTCTCCAAGTTGGCTCGGTATTGGGTTTACATGAGAATCACGGAATCCTTGGAAGCTTCCCAAACTTTCAACGTGACCGTGGCCGGTGACGATGGCGTTGTGCTGATGATCATGGAGGATGTGGTCTTCCGTGCTGTGAAACCCGAGCAAATCCAAATGGCCATCGCAGCGCAGGGAGCGCGAGATGATGAGCAAAAGCTTTATCAAGTTCAATGGTTCCAAGCTGAACTCGAGAGAAAAGGTCTTGGATCACAGGGTTTGATTTTTGCAGACACCAAACAAGGCCTTAAAAGTCTTCGAAGTCTTGCAAAGGATCAAAGCTTTGCAAAGCCACAAGATTTCCAGACGTTGAAACTGGAAAGCTTCGAATGGATCTTGAGTGTCAGTAGCAGCAGCGAAAGGAACAGCTTGAGCGAAAATCTGCTCTTCGTGCTGAAGCTCTTGCAGTCTCTTGCAAAAGAGAGATCTCCCACGTTCCAGTGCTTGATCTTAGCCACGTGCAATGCTCAAGCCGTGGGAACTGGTGACATGTCTGGAGCATCCTGTCCTCTGCATGCAGGCCTGTGGGGTTTGGCACGTGCCTTCCGTAACGAACATCCCATGGGGCCCAGAGTTCTTTGTTTCGACCTGGGTCGCGGCTTGGATTTCTCGGAGCTTCAAAAGTTGCCCATGCCCACAGCTGCCACAGATCATCAGGAGGTAGCACTCAGAAGTGATCCACAGCTCCTGTTGGTGCCACGTTTGGAAGAAAGTACCTTGGAAGTGAAAGATCCAGAACTTCAAGATGGAAGCTATGTGATCACTGGTGGCCTGGGAGCCCTGGGTCTGATGTTTGCTTCTTGGTTGCTGGAGAAAGCGAAGAAGGAAAGGCGATTTCAGGTGGCTTTGATTTCTCGCAGCGGAAAGCCCCCAGCTGATTGCCAAACTGCCTACCGACGTTTGGCTTCAAAGGTGTCTGTGTACAAGGCAGATATTTCGGACAAGAAAGGCCTGGCCACGGTGATTGATGCGATTTGCAAGCTTAGTCCCATCAAAGGCATCATTCATGCGGCAGGGATGCTGGATGATCACATGATTGTCGATCTCAATGAGTCGCATGTGACCTCGGTCTTGGCGCCCAAGGCAGATGGCACCATGAATCTGAACGAGGTGCGGAACGAGAAGTGCCAGGGCCTGGACTTCTTCGCTCTGTTTTCATCGGTGGCTTCGTTGCTGGGAACTCCCGCGCAGGGCAACTACTGTGCTGCCAACGCCTTCATGGACTCCTTCGCTTCCTTCCTCCGAGACTCCGAGAAGGTCCCAGCGGTCAGCATTCAGTGGGGCCCCTGGGCAGAGGTTGGAATGGCTGCGAGGGCCAACACTTCAGAGACCTCCATCGCCAGAATTTCGGCCAGCAAAGGAATGGAGGCCATGAACAACATCTTGTCATCTTCCTCTTCATTGCGCACAGGTGTGATAGCAGTAGCTCGCATCAAGTGGACAGCTTTGTTACAACAGTTGCCCTTTGCACCTCCTTTCCTCAGCAACTTCAGTGTCACCAAAACGGCATCTCCAGTGGGGAACTACACCTTGGAGGATGTGAAGACCCTGGTGGTGTCAGCTTTGGCGGATGCTTTGGGCTCGGAGGATTTCGACCTTTCCACACCTTTGATGGAGTTGGGCCTGGATTCCTTGGCCGGAGTGGAGTTCAGAAACCGACTTCAGGAGAGGTCCGATGAAAACTTCATGGTTCCAATCACTTTCAAGCATCCACTTTTGTTGAAATGTAGAAGATTAGCTGCAGTTGATGGCAGCAAATGAGCAGAGAATCAGCTTCAGTACAGAATTTGTAGATTCCAAGATTTTCCAAACATCAGAATCAAAGATTTTCTGAACATCACAATCCAAATCATCAAAAATCTAAATCCAAATCCTACCAACCAACCCATCCTAATCCAAGCATCAGCCATCGCAGCTTTTCAGCATCTCAGGGCGCTGTTGAGGGCATCAACCTGACGCCCACCTTGATGTTCGACTATCCCACGGTCCCTGACCTGGTGGACTACATCTGGTCGCAGGCAGAGATGGACAGGGGGACGGATTGGACTTCTGAGGTTGAGAAGTGAGGGGAAACTCAAGTGAACTCTGAGAAAATTCGGAAGCCAGAGAATTTTGAGATGTTGTTGTTTAAAAGTTGTTAGAGGTTTTTGGGTCGAAGAGCGACGCGAAGCGATTTGAGATTTTCCAAATTGGAAAGTTGCAGCACTGACGTTGGCACCAGGTTGGCCCCTCTGACGACGACCAGGCTCTACAGGGCATAGCACAGGCGCAATGGCGTTGCAGCTTCAAAATGATGTACTCCCGGAGAACGATGATGAACTAAGGTCGTCAACTACCAGGTGACTGCTGGATATATATGGTGAGGTATTTCTCTACTATTTCTACAATCTACATCTTGAAATGGTATGACTTTTGACTCGATGCCACAGGCGGACATCGGAGATCAGTTGTGTTTGGCCAGTCACAGTGGACGCTTTCCCGGCAGCTTGGGGAATCATCCAGGTGGGAACTGTGGAGAAACTTTGGACATGAAGGGTGACGTGGGGGCAGATATAGGGAGAGCACCAGTGACTTCTCGCGCCCGACGAATTGCTTCAGGTGACTTCTGGCGCACGCTCAGCTCCGGTTTGGACACCACTGCCGAGCTGCCTCCAGAGCGTTGCTTGATGCGCTGGCGATAAATGTAGCGATTCGATGTAGAAACCACAACCGAATCATTTGGGCGGCCAGAAGTGATGTCAACTTTCCATACAAAACCGAAGGATGGGCAGCCCAAGGAAAGTGATGAATTTGATGCAAAAAAGGCGAAAAAAGTCAAAAAGATCAAGTTGGGACTGAACGCCTTTGTGTCTTTATTGTGCCACAACCCAGAAACCACCTCCCCTCTTTTCGAGGCTGGGACATGGACGCCTTTTACGACTCGGATCCAGATGCACCGGGAAAGACCTATGTCAGGCAGTGACATCAAACGACATTTGGAGGGTTCTTGAAATAGGAAAAGCCAACAATCCTTGGTTTATTACTGTAAATAGTCAATAGTGGATGATTTGGGGTTCCCCTATGACTTGATTTCAACCACCAGTTTGAATTTGAGATTTGAGATTCGCAAAGTTCAACGTCCATCCCTGAGAGCTCATTTGGCGCTTCGCAGCGTGACAGGCTGGGCCATTTCATTCCTGGCATCGAGCAGTTTGATGGCGAATTCTTCGGACTCAGCGAAATGGAACAGCGCGGCATGGCACCTTGGCTGAACATTTGAAGTGGCGACCAAGAGATGATAGCGAAACGCCACCAAGACTGCCGACCACGAAACGCGAAACCTAGGAGTTGGTCAGTTGCAGTACTTGCGACTCGTCTCCTTCCTTTTTGGGGGAGACCTCTGGAACCCTGAGGATCCACACCAGTGGCTCACCCTGGAGATCACCTATGACTCCATGTTTGCTGCAGGCAGAGAGCGAAGTCTAAGGGGAGGAGTCAGCTGGGGAACTGCTCAGAGCTCATGAGAACTTCAGCTGCTGGTTGAGGTCTCACTAAAGAGACGATGAATGGCTTGGACTGCGGCATTTACGTGGGCTGTGCTACCCTGGGTGGCATTGAGCCGGACATCCCGGCCTTTGGGCCATTCACCAACATCGGTTCGGAACCCTGGAAAGTGATGGATTTCTTCATTCTTACGGAAAGACGTGAGAGAAGTACTTACCTCTTGAATGAAGAAATTCACATAAATTCACTAGATTCAGATGGAAAGTGATGGATTTCTTCAAAAGTCACATATCACATAGATTCATTCAACTTCACTTCTCTCAGTTCACTTCTCTCAGATGTCTCAGGCTATGCCTACTCTGGGCTGTCGGGTCGTGTGTCTCACACCCTGTCGCTCCGTGGGCCCTGCTTCACGGTGGACACCGCCTGCTCCGCCACGGTGCGCCCCGCAGTCGCCGTTGATTCGCGTCGCAGTGGCGAGTCCCGTGGTGCCCAGGTGGTGGCTCTGGACTGCGCGAGCCAAGCAATTCGCTTGGGACGTTGCGAAGAACTCAGAGCTGGAGAAATTCTTTTTTCACAGAAAGTACAGAGCAATGGAACAACTTGACAAAAAGTCTTGCATTTTTTTTTCAGTTCAGTTGTTCCACTGCTCATTTTTTTCCAGGTTTCCATTGTGTTTTTGCACTTCTGTTTTGCCCTGACGCAGCTGTTGCCGCAAGCAGGCAGATCTGCAGCTGCCAGTGGAGTGAACTTGCAGCTGTCCGCAGCAATTTGGGTCGCTCAGATTGGAATGGTGGGAACATGATGGTGTTGTCTTGTTGATCCCATGTTTTTAATGATAAACAATGATAAAACAAATCTTTTCTTATCATTCAGTTTTTGGATGTTTTGGTATGTGGCCACCGGTCAAGCCACCATGAGCAAAAATGGATGAACCCATCCCAGCAACAGAACCTGCATTCACGACTAGGGGACCGGAACGCAGTGTGCCGGCGCCGGCGCCGGCCATGTGGTGGTAGGGGTACCCCGAGTTATCATCCAATATTAAGATACAATAAAGCAGCAAATCTGTAGCAAACCTATGACTTGAGATATACCTTAATTTTTCATCATCAAATTTTTCCATAAATCTGTAACCATCATAAACCATCCATGACATTCCAAAACCATGACTTGAGACCCCGAAATCTCGTGGTGCTGTAGGTGGGCTTTGCCAAGATGCGTGGCCTGGCCATGGATGGAAACTGCAAAACCTTCGACACCTCAGCGGATGGCTTCGCACGTGGCGAGGGCATGGGCCGGCCACTGAGATGGGACCATGGATGGCTTTCGAGAGGTAAGCTACGGGATGGCTATGGCGAATGGTTGGCCCTGGGATAACATGGGATAACTTCGGTGAATGGTTAAGCAATTATCATCGTTCATCATCATCTTAAGTTGTTTTTGAGGATCAGCAAAGGCTACATTGGTCACGGCATCGGTTTGTCTCTGAGGCTCGGTCTACGTGAAGTCTGCATCTGGCGAGGTCGCGATGTGTCCCAAAGTTTGGGAAAAATCCTGACAGTGGAAATGACAGGGGAAGCTTTGGACTGACTGTAGAATTCCTCACGGGGAAAGATGACTGACATGCGACTCATGGGACTTTGCAGGGCGCTCCAGCGGCCTTGTTGGGTGGGGTCGTCCTAAGCTCAGGGACAGCACTCAGCACAGCTCAGCGCAGGCATCGTATCTCACTGAGGCCACGAACCACGACGGTCGTGCGGCAACCATCACGGCTCCAAATGGCACGGCACAACAGCGCCTTGGAGAAGAAGTTTCCGGATCTGTGCCTTCAGGAAACGATGAGACCAGAAATTCAACCATGAAGGAAATGATGAAAAGTCATGAAACTTGAAACCTCACATGATGTAACTAGAGTGCAAGCATCAATCGAAAGGAATTGAGGAGTCGGTTTTGGGCATGGAATTGTTTCGTTGGGGAACCGTGGAACGGATCCCAACTTGGAAGCTTCCTTAGGCGCGTGCTGCGAGCAGCGTTGGCCGAACGGGCGACTCCACCGGAGGTGCGGTGCCATGTGTTGACCCGGTGCCGTGTGCGCCTGCCATGACCTGCCACCGTGGCATGGCTCCCCATCCATGGCTCCAGGCTGTGAGTTGTTTGGAATGCCACGGCACCGGCACAGCGCTGGGGGATCCCATCGAGGCACGGGCTCAAGGTTCACCATGTAGATGGATAGTCGTGCCACGCGCCCGCGAGGTGGGAGCACAGAAGGCGGTCTACGGCAAAGCCGGGGCATCTCTCTGTTTGGCCGCGGGGAAGACCAACCTGGGTCACTTGGAAGGCGACTTCGAACACTTCGCAGTTCTTCCAGTCGACAGTTTTCATCACTTTTTTGACCTTACACTTCTTTTCTTGGTCTTTTTTCAAGCTTCAACTCCTGCAACTCCTGGTCAGTCCTGGTCCTTCACAACTGGATGGTGCTATCAATGCCCCGGTCAGGTGCTGCGGGTGTGGCAGGCCTCAGCAAAGCGATCCTGTCGTGCCAGCGCGCGCTGGTACCGGCCCTGTTGTGGCTTCGCCAGCTCCGTCCTCAGCACCAGGAAGGAATTTTCCTACCTGAAAAAAGCAGTTTCCATCAATTATGTTTATGGATTTTCATTTTCATCCATTTTTTCCATCAATGTTCCATCCATTTTCCTATTTTCATCCATTTTTCATCACGTTTTATCCACTTTTCATCTGTTGTTCATCCATTTTTCATCCCTTTTCATTCATGTTTTATCTACTTGTCATCCACTTGTCGTCCACTTGTCGTCCATGCTGATCCACTTTTCAAGAACATGACACCTTTCGAAGCCGAGGTTGAACCACAACATCGATCTAACAGGTTTTACCGCTGGAATCCCCACGGAACTCTTCGATTGGAGATCCCGAGCCCGCAGAGCCGCAGTGTCATCCTTCGGTTTCAGTGGAACCAACGGACACGTCGCAGCCTCAGAGATTCAAGGTCGCGAATCCATGTAGGACAAGGCGAAAATGATCATCCATTACAGGAATTTGTAGAATTTGTCCACTACAGAAATGTGTAGAATTTATCCATCATAGAATTTTGTAGAATTTGATCAAAATGATTGACTACGAATTGATTTGTTGACCAATGATCAATCATAGCTGATGAATGTTGTCATTGAATAACCGATTTGTTTTTTGAACAGCTTTGTTCCTGTGAGATAGACCCATCTCATGCTAAATAATTGTGCAATCATAGGGAAACTTCTGTCAACATTTGTTGCAAACCATAGTGATTTTGTGTGCACACCTCGATGGCCAAAATCAAAGGAAATCATCGTGTCGTTCCAATTGACTTTCACTTTTGCCATTCTAAAACTTGAGAATCTGGCTGGATTCTGTCTAAATTCAAATTTGGAAAGTTCCCGAAGGAAACTTCCGATTTTTTGCAAACTTCCAAACTTCCATAAGGAAATTTGAAACTGTCCAAGCTCTTGTTTCTCACTTTATTGTCTTTGTTTCTATGGTTTCTACATGTTTCTAAGCATGTTTCTACACATGTTTCTACGGTTTCTGTTTACTCAGAACCCTGCTTCCAAGGCTCTAGTGGAAGGCTATGCCGAAGAAGTTCCAGCCGCCCCCCGAGCCACCTATGCGCGACGGATGCTGCAACCGTACCGGGAGTGGATGCAGGTGCCCTGCGGAGAGATGGCGGTTTCAGTGAGGTGTTCAACGACAAAAATGGTTCGTTTCGCTTGGTTTTCCATGATTTTTGGTGTCTTGGTTGTTGGTGATTTTCGGCTTCCGATTGAGTACTTTTTTTGAGAAACTCAACATTAACTCAACGATAACCAGCTTGGTCAAAGATCAGCCAGAACTCGCCCAGAATGGAACATAATCCAACCGATGATGACCAGCAATGGTAAACAGAAGACCTGTGGATTTGAAGTGGTTTTACGGGATTTGGCGCTGTGACATCATTGATGCTGTGGTCAACATGGGGTCGTGTCAATCATCGTCAGAATAGACCAAAAATTGTTTGAAGATGGTCGTTAGCCAATGTGGTATACCCAAACACCATACAGACTTCCAATCCTGGGTACACATCCTACACCTTCGCAGAAAAGATACACCTTTGCAAAAGGGTTAGCAGACCAGAGTATCACCTTGCGGACAGATGCAAACTGCTGGCGCCAGGATGTTTCTTTCGAAGAGGTGTTGATTCCCATTGCGCCAGTGGATCAGATTGAACGAGTCTTGACAGCAAAGATGTCTCCTACATTCAAAGCTCAGCATTTGCAGGCATTTTCCCATTCAGTCGTATGGTGATCATGGTGTGTGATAGATGTGCATGTCATGTTTCGACTTTTCTGAAGAAGTCAACCTGTGAAATCCATAGTAATCTTGGGGTCGTTCGTTGAAGAAGAGAACGGAGATTCAAAACAACTTCCGCCGAATGGTGGGCTTTGATACTAAAGCATGGATCACAAGGGAAAGAAGAGAGGTTCGGTCAAAATGGTTACAGGAAAGTTGCCATGTTTTCAAGTGCCATGAGGAGACTCCACTTTGATCATCGGAGATGGTGATGGCTTCAAAGCTGCTTCCTCTTTAAAGACTGCGGAGCTCAAAGGATACCCAGGTGCAGAGCCGTGAGTGGAGACACTGGAGAAATGCTGGGAAGAGAATGGAAGAGATGAGTTGGTGATATTTCTGTGCGGATAGGAGTAAACAAATGCATCTCACTTCAAAAAGAGTTTTCACAATATGAGAATTGAAGGATTGACTTGAAAAAAATACAACTTGAGCAGGAGATTCCAAACAAGAATCTAAAGAAAGGGATGTTTTTTTCAGTAATTTCTAGAACATATGAGACAAGAAGATCAAAGAAGCACCGCAAATCACACTTCGGCCATGAGAAGCTCAGGCTTCGGATCTCACATAGAAACATCTGGAAGCACGCGATATTTGTATGGCAAGGTTTGTAGAAAAAATGCTGGGCCTTCTGGAAGAGAAATTTAAAATTGCTAACCTTGATCATCCTGTGATCTGAGCCCCTCCCACTGCTGCCCGGCGTCATGGGATTCTCATGAATCTCAACATATGAAGTTCGCTTGATGAACAGAAGAGTAAGATCGAAACGCTGAGTGTCATCTTGATCGGTGCAGGTTCCAAGGAGATCGCTGAAGCCATTTCTCAGACGAAACCCACTCGGATCATTTTCTGTACCGGTCACAGTGAAGAAGTGCAGAACTCAGCGTTTTGAAGTGCAGAATTCTGCAGCCGGTTTTTTGTTGGGCTCAGCCTGGCTCAGCATGTTCAGCCAAGGTTCCTGGTAAAGCGCTGGTGGATTTGATGAAGTTTTTTCAAGCTCTTCACAAAGCTGAACAGCTTAGCCCTGTTGAAACAGCTGTGGTGATGATCTTGAAACCGAAGGCAAGTGCCAGTTGACAGATTTTTTAGCGGGTTCTGGCTATACACATTTGACACAGTTTTTGATCAGTTTCTCGCAATTTCATTGCCAAAGATTTGAGAGATACCATGTTTCCACCTTGAATTTGCATCAGCAAAAGACATGGGCTAAAAAAGTCAGCTTCCTTGGTGGCAGGGACCGAGCTTCGCAAGCAATGCAGCCTTGTGGGGCTTTGCGAGATCGGAACCTCGATCTGATCGCTTTACACACCTTTGGGACACCTTTGGGTCACCTTTCTTTAGTTCAGAGTTGCTACGCAAACCATCTGAATATACTTGGTTTTCCGTAAGATACTTCTTCATTGCAGACTTCATTTTATGACCCGTCAGCAATCATCAGCTTTATACATATTTCAACAATCTGATTGTTTCAGGCCCAGTTGCAGCGTGAAGTTCCCGCACCAAGGCTCGTTTGGAACTTCGCAGCAGCATCAAGATTTTTGAGGCAGAGGAAGCTCAGGTGGCTCAGCGCTCGGCCACGACATGTGCAGTTTCCCCTCGTAGCACTGTGACTTCTGAGGTGAGTGGATTGAATGCAATCCTGGCCTCTCAAGAATTGGAGCTCGTGGACAATCAGGTTGGAAAGGTTCTTTTGTAGCATGATTCGCTTCCAAACGAATAGCATTTGTGCAAGCGAATCTCAGTTTGGCCGCGTTGTTGAAGCCTGCGTTGGCCACAAAATCATTCAAAATTCCCCAGCTGACATCAACCCAGACATCTCCTAAGCCACTCTTAATTCATCTCTCTCAAGACTCTCCTAAGCCTCTCCTAAGCCTCTCCTAAGCCTCTCCTAAGCCTCTCCTAAGCCTCTCCTAAGCCTCTCCTAAGCCTCTCCTGAGCCTCTCCTAACCCTCTCCTAAGCCTCTCCTAAGCCTCTCCTCTAAGCATCTCTTCTAAGCCTCTCCTCTAAGCCTCTCCTCTAAGCCTCTCCTAAGCCTCTCCTATAAGCCTCTCCTAAGCCTCTCCTAAGGCTCTCCTAAGCCTCTCCTACGCCTCTCTTAAGCCTCTCCTAAGCCTCTCTTAAGCCTCTCCTAAGCCTCTCCTCTCCTAAGCCTCTCCTAAGCCTCTCCTCTAAACATCTCTTCTAAGCCTCTCCTCTAAGCCTCTCCTCTAAGCCTCTCCTAAGCCTCTCCTAAGTTTCTCCTAAGCCTCTCCTAAGCCTCTCCTAAGCCTCTCCTAAGCCTCTCCTAAGCCTCTCCTAAGCCTCTCCT
>VSDK01008295.1:422286-432977 GCA_009767595.1 Symbiodinium kawagutii
TAAGCCTCTCCTAAGCCTCTCCTAAGCCTCTCCTAAGCCTCTCCTAAGCCTCTCCTAAGCCTCTCCTAAGCCTCTCCTAAGCCTCTCCTAAGCCTCTCCTAAGCCTCTCCTAAGCCTCTCCTAAGCCTCTCCTAAGCCTCTCCTAAGCCTCTCTTAAGCCTCTCCTAAGCCTCTCCTAAGCCTCTCCTAAGCCTCTCTAAGCGTCTCCCAACTCTAAAGATTTCTCCCCAGCTCTTTCCCCAGCGGAGCAGCGTAGGCTCCGCGGCTCCGAAAGACGGCCACGTCGCTGCAGCACCGCGACGCGCTACGCACCTGTTGGGATGGATCCGTGCTGCTGACGGGCGGCCTGGGAGGTGCGCCGCCCTGGTGACGTCGCTGTTGTGAAGCCACAGGGGGAACCAACCAGCGGCCTGGTGCCATGACAGGGGAACGGAGCTGGGGGTAAGCCATGGGGTAACTTAGTGGTTTCAGATTGTTGGATAAGTTGGTGTGCTCATTCTTGAAGTCACGAACTGGTGAATCAGAAACTTTTGCAAACTTCAGAAGTGAGCTTCAGCTGAAGGTTGTCACTTAAAGGGGTCACGGGGTTGTCGTTGCAGCGCAGTTTGCGAAGGTCTGGGTCTGGTGGCTGCTCAAGAGATGGTGCAGCTCGGAGCTTCCAGGCGTGGAATCGTCGGTGTGCAAAGTATGCAGGTGCACTTATGAACGTGCACGTGTTCATATGTGAAAATCATGGATGAGATTTGATGAGATTTGATCCGAAAATCGGATGGATCAGATACCAACAAAATCGATTCGCTCGTTTGCTTCATCACATCCCTTGGCAGTTTGGTGCTCGCCTCCCGCAGCGGCCGGCCACACTCCTCTGGCCGCCTGGCACGGCTGGAGTCCGATGCAGTCCCTTGGAGAAGATCTGTGTCGCCCTGGGGCTGCGGATTGGCTGAAAAGGTCAATTTTGGAGCTTGTGAATCAACAGAGCCCCATTAATAGTGGTCAATAGCCATTTATAGTGGTGAATAGCTATTTGTAGTGGCTAATAGCGCCATTTATAGTGGTCAATAGCCCTTAAGAGTTGTCAATAATAGGGATCAATAGTGGATAATCACCAACATCAATGATTCAACACCTAATTACTATACCTAGGGACTCGCAGAGCCCCAAAATTTCTGCCTTTTGGAAAAAAGGCGACTTTATGTACCTGAAGGCGCCTTTGAAGGGTTGCTGGCGTAATTGCTTAGGAGCCGGCGATTCTGGCTAACAGGATTTTTTGTTGTTTGTTCAATATTCAACTCCGGTGTAATTGGCCGTAATTCCGGCGTAATTGGCCGTAATTCTGGCGTAATTTTGCGCAGTGATTTGGTATCATCAAAAACAGTTTCAATTCCGGCAATTCTGTTTTGTCCCCGGCAATTCTGAGAGCCAACGGCGATTCTAGCAGCTGCCGGCGTATTGCAATACGAAATTGCCACCGGTTCCTAGGTATGGTGGTTTCTTAAAATTGGGGGACCCCCGTTATGGATGGTTTAGTACTCTAAAGTAAATGATTACTGTTGGATGATTCGGGGGTACCCCTGTTTTAAGAAACCACCATTTCAATGGTGAAAGATGATGAACGTGTTGGCAACAGTTTGGGGCTATTCTTGTTTGATTGGTCAGATGTCAGAAGATACCTTTGCAATGATGTTCAGGATTGACCAAAGAAATGTTGTTGGATAGCAAGTTGATATCGGGGGATGGCTTCTGAATGCTTCATGTTTTTCGCGGACATGTCAAGAGATGTGAAGACTCTTGTGTCATCAAGGCTGGCCAGAGAACGTGGTTAGAACAGAGTCTGAGACGACATGTGTCGCAACTGTGCAAGACACCACCATTCCCTGGTTTCCAATCTTTGGACCACTCCCACATGTGCCGAAACATCGGTGTCAAACATCTCAAACCCTTATAATCACTCTAGAATCCAAAACACAAACAAATCATTCTACGTGATTTGCGCAATGCAAAATTCACGTTTGACCCTTGCAACACAGACATTGGTGGCGTCAACGTTAGCTTTGCGCTTGCTGTTTTTCTTTATAGTGCATGCAGGTGTGACTTATCAATGGTGGTACCTGTACCATAGCTTCGATAAGTTCGAAGAAGGCTTGGTTTGCGACGTCAAAACATGGACCCTGCAGTCCCTCAACGTGGCAGACCTTCGAAGCTGGACCTGCAGCGCACAGCGCCGTAAGCTCCAGTAAGCTTCAAAGCCTCGCTGAGCATCGGTTGAAGTACTAAGGTTCTCAGATCCTCTCAGAAATTTCCGAGCTGAGGATCTGGGAACCTTAGCACTTCAGTTGCTCAGCGAGGCTTTGAAGCTTGAGGTAGACATAGGTAGACCATGAGAAAGACCAGGAACAGGATGAAGAGGATGAAGCAGGGCAGGCTCTTAGAGGCGAAGAGGACCAGAGGAAGGCTCTTAGGAGGAACGGCGCAGAATTCGCAGCTACGAAGTGTTGAAGGAAGCGGTTGCAGGAACTGAGAGAGGCCGCGTGATATGTCAGGATGCCATCCAAGGCTTTCGTTCCCTGTGCCCATGTGATGCCATGTGTATGTGTATCCTGTTGGGGATGGTTTCGTACAGAATCGCGGCAAGCAATTGCTTGGCCACACTTGGCGTCGGGGTGTTGATTTTGCGCATACTGAATTCGTTTGCTGAGATTTAAGGAGCAGAAAAACACATGAAATGACCCCCCTAGGCTTTTTAGCGGGACAATGCCCTGATAAATTGGAGCGAATTGTCAATTCTATTGTCATGGAACATGTTGCCATGTGTTGCCCGTCCCAGGTGATCCACGTGAAGAAGTGTGACACGGGAGAGGAGGCAGATGTCGTGAAATTGGCCAAAGAGTGTTGAGCTAAGCGCAGCAGCGCAGCGTTTTCAAAGGAACATCAATATCCATCGTTCATCCTTCGTTCGCTGAGGTTAGCTCCTTTGAATGTGAGGTTCATTGTTCATGCAGCCAGGCACTCAGGCTCAGACTAAACAAAGGGGAAAGCCAGGGTCTTCAGATTCTGCCAAGGGGACCAAGGGGACTCCTGGGCTGCCCTTAGGCTGGTGTACTGGATCGTTGCATGCTGCCGGAACTCACGGCAGAAAGGCTACACGTCACGACCAAGCCCAAAGCCCATGGAGTTTGGGCCTTTGGCATTTCTTGGATCTTGGGATTTTGCAGTTGCCATTTCATGGGAGTTTGCGCCATTTCATGGAGTTTTCAATGAACTTCAATCTGATGAAATGGCTTCAATGGAACTTCAATCTGATGTTTGTTTTCAGCGAAAGATGATAACTTCAAAGATCTGCGGAAGTGAGGCTTGGTATTTACATCAAGCGTTCGAAAATCTCCAAAGTCTCGTTCTCTTCTCGTCGGCCGGGATCTCAAACAGGTCAACAGCTCACAAGTAGCGATTTGGAGGGCTTCCAAGTTCTAAGAGTGACAAACCACCCCAATTTTCCACCGATTCTTAGTGCTCTTGCCAGTTGCTAAAGATTTGCAGCCATCCTGGGAAATGCCATTTCCTTAAAAAGAAAAAAACAAATGCAAATGTTTTCCCGTTCTGCGATTTGTCAGCGACACCTCAAGGTTTCAGCCATCCTGGGCCTATCTGGCGGATCGGCTTATGCATAGAACTCAGCTCCAAAGCACCAGCTCTGTAGGGGTTGCTCCGCGCCCCAATCTGGGCCTCGAGGCTGCTGCCAACGGATATTTGGATGGCTTGGCCAGCTGGCGACAAGGGTCATGCGGCTGCAACTGGAAGCAAAGCAACAGATTTTGAACCTTGAAACACCATTGAAACAACATGCAGAGATCCATCAAGTAGAAAATGGTTGAACATGAATGAACATGAATGACAATGAATGAAAATGGATGAAAATGATCCAGCTCCCCATTTCGCCATAGCTGGTGATATGATGACAGGGATTTGTTGCCGGATCTCCCAGGGGTACGCCATTCACTTGGCAGAAATAGCAACGAAGCCGACTGAGGACTCTGAGCCTGCGCCTGGGGCCCGTGGCTGAAGTGGGAATGACTGCGGTGCCTTGGAAGAGCTCTACGAAAGAGTGGGTGAAATTGGTGAAAGAGTCACCAATGAATAATCAATTATTAAGTGATAATCAATTCAATTAAATAATGATTATCAGTGAATGATTGATTAAATCAATGAATTCTGGTGAATTCGCATCGGAAACTTTGGACCTGCTCGTGTTTCCCGTGGCTTGGCGAGGCCAGCAGTGATGCGAAAGCCATGGAAGCGATGGAGGGAATGTCTCTGAAGACTTTGTCGTTGGCGCAGGTAGGGTCTTGGGGATGCAGTGTTCCTCCCAGAACTGATCAACATCCGCACCCTCGGCATCAGTCCCAGGAAGTTCGTAGATGGCATCCTGTGTTCCATCAGGGCCCAGAGAATTGCACAGAAAATTGCAAGCACCATTGCCAATGCGACTTATGCAAGGACCCAATGCATTGCTGATCACTGCTACTTTGAACCATTTCTTTCTCCCTGTAGAGATCGAATCATACTGAAAAATGAGAAGACTAAAGCCCAAACCCATCACTTCTTCCTCCAAAATTCAATTGATTTTTATCACTTGTGGATGTTGACATTCCATAATCTTCATCTTATCAAGCTAAGATCTATATATAAAGCTTCTAGTTTCTATATAATAAAGCTTCTAGATTCTATGTCAAAAAGTTGCTATTTTCGTTCTGAAGTTCGCTGTACATCTGCCCCCAGGTGTCCAGCGCCTTGCGGGCGATTTTGCGACCGAGTTGTCCGTTGTCGCAGCTGACCTTGGCCCGGGCCGACTGGGCCAGGTACTTCCGGGACGCAGCGGGGCTGGTGCCTTCGTTGCAAGACTTCCGGAGCGAGGCTGGAGATGTCATCTGAGTGAAAAAGTGGATCAATTCTGTCAGAAAAAATAAGCGGATCAATGTGGATTGATTTCCGGATTGATCAATGTTTTTTGTTCGGAAAACGGAGCGGATCAATGTTTTTTGTTCATAATGAGCTTGCTTTTGTCTTCACTCGTTTACTAGCGATGCTTAACTTGTTTCAACTCATCACTCAGTTCTTCCAGAGCAGGAGACGGGAACTTCCGGCGCTGCCCCGTCTGCCCTGGCAAGCCTCTCTGCGGACGAGCGGGAAAACCATGTGCTGTCCGTGATTCGCCAAGCAGCCAACGCCATGCACTTGGACATCCAGGATGACACTCCACTGATGGAGGTCCGAGACACCTGGGTTTGCCAGCAAAGCTTAAATCAGAAGAAAATCTCGGAATTTCTTGAAAAGAAATTAGAGATCTTTGTGGTTCACGTGTAGCATAAACACATCTACAGTATTGATGGAAATCGTATGTAAATTGTTTGGCAAAATGTTGTTCATGAGCTGTTTTCATTGTCCAGGCCGGGATTGACTCCCTGTCTGCCGTGGAGTTTCGAGGGAAGATCAGCCAAGAGTTCCGTTCGGTTCGACTGCCCAGCACGTTGATGTTCGATCATCCCACCTTGAAAGCCACTGCTCTGTACATCGCTCAACAGATGACTCCACAGGTGGAAGCTCCGACAGAAAGCATTGGCACCACCATGGTGGCACCGATCAGTGCACAAAACATCGCATTGAAGGTCCAGGGAGCAGCTTGTAACCTGCCAGGGAGCAGAGACTTCTCGGAAGTGTCTTGCAGCCTATGGCAGGGAACAGATGGTGTCACTGAGATGCCGTTCAGCCGCTGGGATGCAGATGAGTATTACGACCCAGCTATGCCTACAGGCCTGGAGATGTACGTTCGACACGCAGCTTTCATTCAGGACGTGGAGTTCTTCGATGCTCAGCTCTTTAACATCACGAAGATCGAGGCTGAAGCCATGGATCCTCAACAGCGACATTTGTTGGAGACGGCCTATGGAGCCTTTATGGATGCTGGCTTCAAACGATCTCAACTCATGGGGAAAAGTGCGGGTGTTTTCGTTGGCCAAGACAAGTGCGATTGGAATCGGATGATTTCAGCAGCTCATGCAGGGCCCTTCGCAGCAACTGGCGGATCAGCATCTATCTCTTCTAATCGCATTTCTTACTCCTTGGGCTTGAAAGGTCCAAGTGCTACAGTGGATACAGCATGTTCTTCCTCCCTGGTTGCAGCTGACACAGCTGCCATGAATATTCGTCAGAAGCGCTGTGACTTTGCGGTGGTTTGTGGTGTCAACATGCTGCTCCTGCCACAAACCTTTATTGGATGCTGTCAAGCTCGAATGTTGTCATCTGATGGTCGATGTCATACCTTCGACTCTTCAGCATCCGGCTATGCCAGGGGCGAAGGATGTGGTGCCCAAGTACTTCAAGACGTGACGAAGATGACCAGGTACTTAGCATCTTTTTCGGGCAGCGCATTGAATCAAGATGGTCGCAGTGCAAATTTGACATCTCCCAATGGACCTTCTCAGGAGTTGGTGGTTCGCATGGCTTTGGCGGATGCGAAGTTGAAGCCTTCTGAGTTGGATCAAGTGGAGACCCATGGCACGGGAACCGAGCTGGGCGATCCCATCGAAACCGGTGCCCTGCGCTCCGTGCTGAGTGACCGGAACGGCGGGGCACCATTGCGTTTGGGAGCCGTCAAGAGCAACGTAGGGCATTTGGAAGGCGGCGCGGGCATGGCTGGCCTCTCCAAGCTGGTGGGAACACCCAGAGATGGAGAAGAGAGGAAGAGATGGAGGAGAAGGGAAGAAGAAGAGAAAAGAGAAAGAGAGAACAAAGAAAGAGAATAGGAATCAGGGAAAGAAGGGACAGAGCGAGAGAGAGGGAGGGAAGTACAATGTGGTGCAGAAAGTCGCAAGAGTACATGGGTTTGTTGCTACAGTCTAGAAGTTGTTTCGCTGTTCTGTAGCATTGCCCTTGCAACCAAGTTGACAACAGCTCCTGAAAGAAACTCCTCCTTTGAATGTGCGAGTTTGAGAGTTTTAACACGACTCGAATTGCTTCAACGACTCGCTTTAGACTTTTATGCATGTGCTCCATGTCACCGCATCCTACCACGTCACACCACGTCATACCACGTACCTCGTAGCTTTCGCCTCGTTGAGGTCATTCAGTTGCAATCGAAGTCCGGGAACGTGGCCAATTTGCATCTCCGACAGCTGAATCAGCACATCTCTGAGGCATGGGAGGGAGCAGCGCACCGCCATAGGTCGAGGGTCCCAATGAGAGTCTGGCGTGTTGGGTTTTGAAGTTGGCAAAAGACTCTTCTTCACAGTTGGTTATATGAAATACTTGGGGGGAAAACCGGGTGCCACTTCCGGCACTTCGTTTTCGAAACACGGGTCATCAGTGCTTTAAGCCATCGCTGCTCAATTTCGGGAAAATAAACAGCCATGTGATCCGACCTTGCAGTTGAAATCGAATTCCCAGCTTTCAACTACCGAAGCTGGAAGGGGTACAGACAACAGTCTTTGTGAGGGCTCAATCCGGTGACCTGTCACGAGGATTGCAAAGACTTCGCTGCAATCTTCATTACGACTGCAACAGCTTGCAGAGAGGCCACTAGATTTGCATTTGTGGATTGATTTGCATTTTGCGCATGAATGGTTCTGCTGATCTTCCGTAGGCAACGGCTTCCGTTTCCTCCTTTGGATTTGGTGGAACCAATGGGCACGTGGTCCTGTCGTCGCCGAAGCAAAAGGCACAACACGCAGAAAGCAAGAGGGACTTTGCCAAGCAGAAAGGTCAGGTGTAACTGAAATGTAACTGACATCAGATGATGTTTCGACTGCAGGCACCTGTCCGACCCGGTGTTCGGTTTGAAGGCCAGTGCTCTCAGTTGCCATGCCAGTGGCATCACGGGTCATGCCAGGTCGACAGTCATTCCTATGGCGGGAACCAGCCCATCCTCTCATCCGGCACAAAACCAAACGAGAAGACGGAGTTTCTGTTCTGAGCTGCCAGAAACTCGATCCATCTGGTGATTCCAGTGTTGATCCATTGGACTTGATATCCATCTTGATTCATGTTGATCAATTTTGATTCATTTTGATTCATCAGGATGAATGATGATTCATGATGGTGATTCATTTTGATCTTTATCCATCTTGATTCATGACGATGATTCATTTTGCTACATCTTGGTTCAATATGAATGATCGGTTTCTCAGTTTGAGGTCCAATCGATGGTCACGTCTTGCAGCTGCTCTCCCACCATATCGTTCATGGAGAGGTGCCATGGGATATCATGGGATGACTGGTGCTTCTGGTGCTTCTCTTGATGCTTCTTTCAGATGTTCAGAGAGGAGAAGTGCCATGGCTTTGGGACCCAAAGCCCACGATTTGATCGTTGCATACTCTTGAGGTGGTCGTTCCTGGTGCTTGTTATCTCGAGATGATCCTTGCGGGTGTGAAAGCGCACTTGGGACCGCAGGCAGGTTGTCATGAAAAGCCCTGCAAGAACGAGTCCCAAATGGAGAGAATCCAACGATTGAAATCCATTTTGAAACCTGGAAAGTTGAAGAAGGTTGAAAAATACGAACATTTTGAAGAAAGATATGAAAGTTGCAAGAAGTGGAAGAAATCACTTCAGTTGACCAATCGTAATGGGTTCTCGTGGCGCTCCAGGAAGCCTGGTGCATCGAGAATCTGGGATTCGCCAAGCCCTTGGTTTTGCGACTGTCACAAGATGGACACATGGAGGACTGCTATAGAAGTCCATCGCGGGAGTCCTGGTCTGATCCATTTGAGATGTTTTTTCAGCTCTCTCCATGGCTGTGTGCAGTATGAATCAGTGTGATCAGTGTGCAGATCTCCCTTTTTGTTGGCCGTTTTCGGAGTTTGAGACTGCGACTTCAATGGATCAGTTGACAAGTTGACAACTTGTGACAAATCAATTGGCAGAACTTCGTGTGGCATTGCTTGGTTCAAGTTGCGTGGGTCGCAGTGGGTCGACCGAATCGGTCTGATGGCGGACGGCTGAGCTGCGTGGTGCCCTGCGGTCGCCCTGCGTGAGCCTCACCTCGATGGAGCCGGATGAAGAGGCACGGCAGATCCTGACGACGGCGGAGGATCTGTTGGTCTTGGGGAAGATCCGAGAGGCCTTGGAGCAAGCGCAGATCGCCCGGGACTACTACTTGGAATCAGGTCACAGATGCCGAAGATATTGAAAGTGGAAGATAATATGAAGATATGTGAAGATATGAATAGATTGAATAGAATGCGATCTGATGTGTTCTTTAAATGTGTTTTCTTTATGTCTTAGATCATTTTTGGTGACATGTTATGTTCCAGCCATGTTTTAAATCAACGTTGGTCGAACACGTGGATCATGTTGCTGCAGGTGACTTGGCCAGCGAGGCCGAGGCCTTCCGGATCGAAGTCTTGGCCAAACAAGACGACGGCGAGTACGGTGCCGTGACGGGTGAGCCGACGATCAAAGCTCCGGACATCGATCTGCTGTGTGAAATCGAGCTGGCACGAGCTCAAGCTGCATCGAATCTGAAAGCTGAAGGCGCCAGTGGTTTCAGTTTTTTTTTGATATTGATTCTTTAGATATTTTGTTTATTTTCCCACTTGTAACTATTGACAAATAGTTGCTTGACTAATATTTTTCAGAGGGAATCCAACCAGCGAAGGCATTTTGCTTTACACTTTGGTGGAAGTGAATGTGACTCGATCACTACACAAGATGCGGCAAACCAGCAAGACGTGGTGTGAGGAATCACAACGGATCTTCAAAGAGTTGGGTGATACCTTCTGGGAAGGTCGAGCTGCTTTGATGATGGTCAATGTGCTTCACAAATTTGCTCAGCCCAAGCTGATGCACAAATATGCCAAGGAAGCACATGACCTCTTTGCGAAGGTCGGAGATCGCAAACGTCAAGGCATGTCTCTTCATGCCACCAGCTTAGCATATCTCAATGAGCAGAACACAGCTGCTGCAGTGGAGACCGGTTGTAAGGCCTTGGCCATTTACCGAGACATCGGTGACCGGCGCTTAGAGATTGCTGAGCTGAAGACCATCGCCATTTGGCGGATGACTTTGGAGGGCAAACAGGGGAAGATCGCTGCACGTGAGGCCGTTGAAGCGGTGGAACTGTCGCGAAAATATACCGAGCCCAACCAGGAGACTGTGACGCTGCACGTGGCTTTGCAGGCTTTGTTGAACATCGGTGAGCGCAAACAAGCGAAGGACTTGGCTCAGGTTTCATTGAAAAGGTTTGAGAAAGATCCAAGGTTGAACTTGGAATCTACGACCCTGAAAGTCTTCTTATCTCAATTGATTGGAGAAGAGACCAATGAGAAAGGAATGATGGACTTAGTGGAAGGCATCAAATCTCGAAAGCAAAGGATGCACATGTTGATCGATTTGGCCAAGTCTCATGTCAGCAATGGCCGATTCAATGAGGCTGAAACCTTTGTCAAAGAGGGCTTGGAACTCGCAAAAGAATTTGGAAAAACATACCGAGAAGCTCAGGGTTTGAAGATTTTGGCCGAAGTCCATTTAGCCAAGGGCGATCATTTTCAGGCCATGTCTTTGACCAAGAAATCTAAGAAGATCTCTGCAAAGGATCAAGATAAGGAAGGTCAAGCCAATGCATGGCTCCTTTTGGCCCGTTGCAATTTGGCCGCCAAGAAACACGACGAAGCTCAGATTTGCTGCAGAGAAGCGCATTCTCTTT
>VSDK01008295.1:432987-452238 GCA_009767595.1 Symbiodinium kawagutii
CGAAGAAAGCAAGAACTTTCAGCAGGGGCTGGAGGTTTGGCAGCAGGTTGGAAGTCACAAAGTGTAGAATCAGTTTGTTTTTTTTTTTTTTGTGGTGAATACTTAAAGAGAATAAACAGATTTCTGAATCTGACCACTTTCTAATCGATGCCTTACTGATTTCTGAGTGATCATGATGAATCACCTCACCCAATTTGCCCCAGGTGGTGGAGCTTCACATGGCCACCTCCCACTACGAGGCCGCGTTGCATGCGGCCTCCAAGCGTTTGGAGGTGGCTCAGCGCAACAAGGCCTCGGTCAAGGCGCAGGTGGAGGCGCTGGATGTGATCTGCACCTTGTTTCTCGTCACGAAGAACTCCTCGGAGGCCGAGAAATCGGCGTCGGAGATGCTGCGCATGGCGAAGCTCAACGAGAGTTTGATCGATTTGGAAATCGCGGCCTTGGTGCAGTTGGTCCAGGTGAACATTTTGAAACTCTCGGAGAGCCAAGGTGTTGGAAGTTTTGCGGCCAAAGCTTTGCAATACGCCGACCAAGCGTGGGCTTTGGCCTCGCGAGACGCTGCGGGATTGGATCACAAGAGCTCGGCCAAGTACTGGCAGGGGGGGGGGGGGGGGGGGGGGGGTCGTCATCAGCAAGCCTTGACGGCCGTGCGCGAAGCCGAAGGCTTTTTCAAACAGATCCATTTTTCCAGAGACTCGGGGGGTCTCTTCCGTAGCGTGCTGTTGCAAGGACGCCTGGAGAGAGCCTTGGGCAAACTGCAAGAAGCAGAGCAGAGCGTGCAGCGTGCCTTACAACTGGCCACTGAAAGTGGTAGCACCTCATGGCAGAAGATGGCGAGAGAAGAGTTGGTGAACATCCATCAACCGCTCCCCGGAGAGGAGGATGAGGAGGAATCTTCGTTCGCTCCTCGGAATGTTCAAAGAGCTGCAGGTGGTGCTGTGGCAAGGTCTGCGGGATTGGATCCCAACATGATTCGAGGGAAGCTACTGCAACATGTTCGATCCGTCCTCACAGAGGAAGGTGAAGTGGATGGAGATACGCCCCTGATGGACATGGGACTGGACAGCTTGTCTGCAATGGATCTGCAGAACCTCATTGCCTCTTCCTTTCCTTTCAGTGGTCCATCCAGCACCATCCTTTTTGATTATCCCACAATTCGAGAGCTCACAGCCAACCTGGTAGAGCAAAGCAAAGATGCGGGTCTTTAAGAGGCACAAGTCCTTCCCTCTTCCACGACTT
This sequence comes from Symbiodinium kawagutii, assembly GCA_009767595.1. Taxonomy (NCBI): domain Eukaryota; class Dinophyceae; order Suessiales; family Symbiodiniaceae; genus Symbiodinium; species Symbiodinium kawagutii. The sequence continues at coordinate 434,227 of VSDK01008295.1, forward strand.
GTTTTGTGCCGAAACGTCGTCTCAAAATCTTGCAAAACATCGACAGCACATATCTTGCACCACTGCATTACAGCACTTTTCGAGCATCACTTGATACATCTTGATATCACTTGATGTGTCACTTTACCATCACTTTACCATCACTTTACCATCATTTGCGCTTGATAGCACTCATCACTTGATGTGTCTTGATATCTTGATATCACTTGTCATTCCAAATCGTCCCTTGGTCCATCTTTGTCCAGGAGCCAGTGCAGCTTCGTCTGCTGATTTGGCCCGATGGACGTTTGGAGGCCGCTGGGATCGGCCATGTTAAGGTGAAACCAATGCGAAGCCATTGGGAAAGAAACCTCTTTCCAATGGGAAAGAAACCATTGAAGACAAATGGAAAACCAAAGGAAAGCCATGGCATCGAAGCAAAGGATTCGCGGCAAAACCTTCGCAGGTCGAAAGCGAAGTTGGGGATGATGAAGCAGTGACTACTCATGTGGAGGTGCGCCGGAAAGTGTCAACATTGTTCGAAGTTTGTTCCGCCCCACATGTTTGGCTTTTTTAGATGTGCAACATTTTTTTTTTGGATGTGTAACACACCTAGATGTGTAACAAAGTGTGTGATATTTTGTGATGTTGAATGTTTTTAATGTGCTGAAGTGCTGCCACGAGGCCAATTTGATCCAACTGCCTGGAGGATGGCAGAAGAATCCGATCGAGAAGGACAAACACAACTTGTCTCAGCTCCGGGAAACCTGTCCTGAAGACGTCACTTGACCACCGTTCAGATCACCTTTCAGATCCCTTTCGAAATATCATTTCTATACATTTTTCATCCTTCCAACATTTCTATACATTTTTCATCCTTTCAACATCTTAGGAATCTTTCCTTTTAGGAACTCTGCCTGAGGTGGACATCGATTTGATGTACTCCTTCGGGGTGAAAAGCGGCCTTCCTTTGCAACCACGCTTCCGTTGTGTTCGCCAGGCCGTTTAGCACAGACAGGACTCTTTTGACAAAGGAGCATTCCTCAATGTAAAAGACAGACTTGAAGGAAAATGATCAAGTGAATTGAGCGAATGATGGAAAATCAATAAACATGACATGAGAAATGATGAAACGAATTGAGTGAAATGATGGAAAATCAATAACAAAAGAAAACAAAGTGAAGAAAAACTGAAGAACAGCCAGCTGAGAGGTTCAAGTGCAGAAGGCTGAGCCTTCTGGCCTCGCGAGACTGGAGATGGAGCGCGATGGCACGAGACCTCAGAAGGAGGGCACAACGGTGGCTGCATGGCATGGCCCATGGCCCATGGCTGCCCATGGCCCCGCCGAGGCACTCACCTGGGATTCTTCCTGGGGCCTTCGGTGATCGATTCGTCCTTCCAAGCATTGATGGCCTTGGCAGAGCCCGATGTGGGGATTGGATCTCTGAAGATCCCGCTGTCCATCAAAAGGCAGGGCAGAACACATGTCTATGCATCACTTGTCACTGGATGTGGGATGAAATGAGGTTGGAAAGAATCATAGATTTGGATCCACTGGTTCATATCGAGGTGAGTGACCAGATTGGGAGATACATATTGTCAGAATTGTGCATAATGAATCATAGTTGTTCCATGAATAGCTTGTGATTTGCCATCGGCAATCTGGATCTACCACAGATCGGCATTGCTGTTCCCCGATTATGAAGCATCATACCATTGTTATTTTCAGCATCATAAACCACTTCATTGGTAACCATTTAAGGCTCATCCTGAAGTCCTTGGATCCATATCCATCCAAAGATCTCTTGGTGATGTCTTGGTGCCTTCGAAACTTTCGCAGGCTGCAGCCCACGGGTCGCGCTTATTCCATCGGAGTTTGGTCGCACTTCCAACTCTTGGACTGGACCGAGCACTCCACGGTCTTCAGGCGACCTGGGCTTTTGCCAACATCTGACAGCACTTATGATGGGCTGTCAGAGTCTCTAGGAAAATCATTTAGGCATAATTTGGATTATTTTTTGGGAAAATCATTTAGTGATGATATTTGGTTTGGGATGATATGCCTAGCTACAATGCTGACCCTTTGGAACGCGCAGCAGAATAGATCCGAAATATTCAATCTAGCGGAGACATTGAGAGCTGAAAAGTCCGGAGTGTCAATGAGAACACCGCAGTGTCATCACTAAAATGATTCCTGTTCATATTGGACTCGTGGCAGTACGCAAGGATCCATTTACTACTGTCACCAGCAGGTCAAATTGACTTATAGAATCCCCAGCTATGCATTTTGTTCCATTTTTTTATCTTTGGTTCAAACAATTCACAGTTCATTGACAGTTTGAGCACCTCAAAGATTGACACTTTGAGCTCTGAGCACGGCTCTGCACGGCTCTGCACGGCTCTGCACGGCTCTGCACGGCTCTGCACGGCTCTGCACGGCTCTGCACGGTGCACCCTCTTCAGGTCTTGGATGCTGAACGATGCGGGTGAGAGTGTGCTGTTCTTCGACTCCGTGCATCTGCAAGAAGTGCGCGATGAGCACCTACAGAAGGCCAGAAGAACAGAAGAAATCCGAAGAAAGCACCTGAAAATGAAGAAAAACATGATGAAAAAATGAATGAAACTGATTCAACATATGAATCAAACTAAAAAGATGATTGAAACAAATGAAAAATGAAAAAACCATGAAAAAATGAAAATATGTGAATTGAAAAATTAAGAAGATGGATAAGAAGATGATGTGGAGATGAAGAGGGGAAGAAGACTCAAGTCTCAAGAGATGATGTAGCGGTTTATCTACGCAGTTGTGACATTTCATGATCCACCGGTTGCGGTGCAGAGACATGTTGCCCCAATGCATACGTTTGCCCCACAGCATAGATGATACAAGTACTGAAGCCTAGATGTCCATATCTTGTCAGGCTTAAGAAACGGGAGTGTGCTCGCTCTCTTCCTTGATCTAAGTTTGAGCTTTCGGTCTTAGGCAAAAAATTGGTTGAAGTTTTTGGTGTTAGGGTTTCAAGGACTTTAGGAATGTTTAGAATCTGAAGGGGTAGCAGGGCAGAGATCTTCAAGAAGCCATGAGAAAGGACCAACATTTGGCTGTGATGTTAATTTCTTGAACGATGTTAATTTCTTACGATCTGTGATTTATCGCACATTTGGACGAACACTTTGGCAGGTTGCATTCAGCGTAGGCCTAACTGGATTTTGAGCTCATTCGTATTGTTCGTTGCATCATGATAGTGATAGCCCTTCATTGCGCAGTTGCATCTCCATGATTGTCCTAACCAATACATGCTGCTACTTGTTCAGTATCAGCTACAGTCGTTTGCTAATTGTCATAGTAATAAAAACATATTGAATTAAGCATCATGAATCATAAACCACTATGGATGTATGGCTTAATGTATGACTTCATTCATCACCATCATTTGTCAACCTCGTCATCCAATCTCCTGAGGTGTTGCAAGCCTCTGGGCGTCTCGGTGCAGAGCAACAGGCCCTGTACTCCACAACTTGGCGTCAGATCGAAAAACCTCCGGTAGTACCGCACTCAGAAGTGGATGAAGAGAAGAGACCCCCAAGTTACTGAAGGATGGACTTTGGAAGTCTCATGATAGATGGAAGTCTATGGTGATGTTGGAAGTGTTGGAAGTGTTGGAAGGTGTGAAGAAAGCTGAGGTGAAGTCCAAGGATGCTAAGGATGCTTGGAGTGGGCACCTGGTTCTGGGCCGAGCTGAAGACATTAGGACGGCCAGTGCTTTGCCCGTTCTCTGCCCGTGCTCAGTTCACAACGACTTCGCATCGCGAGGATCTCTGGATTGGAAGTGAAAGGTTGTCATTGTGTGCCGCACGGCAAGCCTGGCAGCGGCACCTGCGTAGACTACAGCGATGAAACTGCCCACTTCTTAGTGTTGAGGTTTTGCTTGAGTTGATTCATTTGATATCATTTGGTTTCCGAAAGTCATTCATTTTTTCAAACGCACATCTACACCCAAAATTGGGAGTTCCATTTGCCAAACTTTAGGCCTTGGAAGCAGTTCTGCAGAAGTTTCGAGTGGTGGTCTTTGTGGGTGGATTGCTTCAAGACGAAGAAATCGCTTGCAGATCTCACACCGAAGATGTGGACGTTCTGGTTCTGGCACTACACCTTTGCCGCGCCTCAGAGATTCGACCAGGGAACTTCATCCGAAAACCAGTTGGCATTTCACAGTCCAAAGTAGCTTCTGACCATGGAACTTCTAGCCATGCAGGAATGGCCACGGACCGTCTAAAGGAGTTCAAATGAGTCCAAATGAGTTCAGTTGTTTCGATCGTTGTTTCCTTCTCTTTGTATCTCTTTGTTTTGTTTGAACCGAGTTGACGTCGCAGTGCGGCTCAGGTGCTGCTTCTCAGGTGGCTCGCAAGGCATCCTCTCCACAAATCCTTTTGGTGACTGACTCGAAGGCAAGTCTCGAGCCCATCCACAAGGGACTTTGGGGCTTCGCAAGAACCGTGCGCTTGGAGGAGCCATTGCATTGTCACAAGTTGTCACAACTCATCTTCCATGTTTGGCGTGACCCAAGAGAGTTGGGCTTCGAACAACTTCGAACATAGACTTCCTTTGGACTTCCTTTGGACTTTCCTTTTTTGTCGGCTGTTTGAGGACTCGAATTTGCGAATCACCTGCCTTGATGTGGACGACGGCGTTGTCCCAGCAGTTGAAGCTGCGCTGGCCACACTGGATACACAGTGGGAGGAGGATCCGATAGTTCTGCTGACGTGTTGAACTTGGTTCGTATCTCTGGGTGTCATGTTGAATGCGGCTCAGAATGATGAAGTCATATGAAGTCCACGAACAACACAGGCTATGCTTTCATCATTAGTGTGATCCTGTAAAGGATAGCCGCATGCTGTGGGGAAGTGGCAGCTTGAATGCCAATGTTGTCGTGAACGCACCCCAGCATACTTTGTCCAGGAGCTTTCCTTCCAAAAGAGTCAGGCTGGAGCTTCGCGTTTGCATCCCACAATTTAGGTCTGCTTGGAGGTGATCTTCAGATCTCCAAAGACTCAAAAACTTCACTTCAAGGTGTAATTATTTGCTATGTGTGAGAGAGGTTATATATTTTGTTTCTCATCATTTCTCCACGACAGCCCTCGGGTTCCCCTGTCGATGTGCCGCTAGGCCTTGTCAGTTTGCCGCTTGAGCCGCAGCAGCCTAGCAGCTCGCGCGGCCATTCGTTTGAACATGCCTTTCCGGGGAGCGCTGTGTGCATCTCAGTTCGAAAGAAGATCCAATCTCAGTCATGTCTAATCTGAACCATTTATCATAGCCATCAACCTCTCACTTTTCTTTATGGCCGGAACTTTTTCTGGTTGGTGTGCTGTTTATGTGATTTGTGTGAAGATCACACTGCTGTCATCTTCTGTCCTTGTGGGGTCTTTTGGACTCACTAGCAGTTGAGGACGGGTTTGAGACCTGTGCCGCAAAACATGCGGCAACCCGTTGTCTTGGGATCAGTTCAGCTCCGAATTCGAGCCGTTGGTGTTTGCCTCAGATGAAATGTGTTTTTCTTTTAGATTCTAAATTGTAAGAAAAAGCAGAAATTGCATCACTACAATACCAGAAGCACCCTTGAAAGCACCATAAAGAACGGTTGGAGCCTTTGCCAACGGAAGGCAGTCACTGTCCAGACCAAAGTAGATTACACTCTGTTGCACTGTGATGAGATTTCCTGAGGTTTGAATTTCCGAGATGTCCTCAACGTTTGTCTGACACGTTTGTTGTCAGTTGCTGCAGTTGAGTGATGCCATTTAAACTTGCAAGCACCATTCCGACACTCGTTTTGAGTTTCAAGCTTACCATTCTTTCTCGTCATCACTTCCCGTTGGAGTCTGACGTTTCCCCCTTTTTTACATCTCTTATCAAAGAAATTTGAAGTTGTTTTTCTAATCACTTTCTTCATTTGCAACTCATTCTTTAGATTTCAGAAGCCTTTCTAATTCTCATTACATTTTATTACTTTATTTCTTTACGAAGTCCTGTGAGTTCTTTCAGACAAGTCAGTTTTACTCGTTCAGAAAAGTCTTTCCAGTGCGAAGTTCGTGTGCATTGCCAGGTGATGGGTTTGTATCCAGGTGATCCAGGTCCTCCAGGTGCCGATTGCTCGGGCACAGTCCTGGAGTTGGGAGAGCGCGTGAAGCACCTGAGGACAGGTCGCGCTGGAAGCTCCGGGAGGTTCCTGGAGGTTAGATCTGATGAGGGAAGCGCCTGGGAAGCGCCTGGAGGTTCCCATAGGTGGAAGATCTGATGGATGCAGGTGGATGCAGGTTGTGAGGATGAGATCCCATGTCTTCAGCATTTAAGTGACAGTTTTCTTACGTCTTACGATAGAGCTACCCCCAGTGATCATCATATCAATCATTGATAGTAAACCAACCATAGCTTTGGGGTTCCCTATGACTTGAGAAATTTCCAGCATGAAATGATTCGGCACAGGACTGGAGAGGATGTGTTTGGAGAAGCTCCAGGATGCTTGAGCACCTACTGCCTGGCTCCTTCGCGAGGATCTCAGATCTCCAAGGCTGTAGGATCCATGACCCGTTTCTGAACGACTCCATTTTTTGAGAACGATCAAGGAACTGTGCATACTTAGGTGATAAATCTTCGGTGATTCCACTACTTCTACAATTCATGTCCACAAAGACACTCACTTTGCAAACCACATATACATTTTGTGAAGAATTTCACGCACTTGATGTTAGAATGAACCCACTAACCATCACTAACCATCACTAACCATCACTAACCATCACTCACCCATCACTCACCCATCACTACCCCATCACTAACCCATCACTCCCCCATCACTAACCCATCACTCCCCCATCACTAACCCATCACTCCCCCATCACTAACCCATCACTCCCCCATCACTAACCCATCACTCCCCCATCACTAACCCATCACTCCCCCATCACTAACCCATCACTCCCCCATCACTAACCCATCACTCCCCCATCACTAACCCATCACTCCCCCATCACTAACCCATCACTCCCCCATCACTAACCCATCACTCCCCCATCACTAACCCATCACTCCCCCATCACTAACCCATCACTCCCCCATCACTAACCCATCACTCCCCCATCACTAACCCATCACTCCCCCATCACTAACCCATCACTCCCCCATCACTAACCCATCACTCCCCCATCACTAACCCATCACTCCCCCATCACTAACCCATCACTCCCCCATCACTAACCCATCACTCCCCCATCACTAACCCATCACTCCCCCATCACTAACCCATCACTCCCCCATCACTAACCCATCACTCCCCCATCACTAACCCATCACTCCCCCATCACTAACCCATCACTCCCCCATCACTAACCCATCACTCCCCCATCACTAACCCATCACTCCCCCATCACTAACCCATCACTCCCCCATCACTAACCCATCACTCCCCCATCACTAACCCATCACTCCCCCATCACTAACCCATCACTCCCCCATCACTAACCCATCACTCCCCCATCACTAACCCATCACTCCCCCATCACTAACCCATCACTCCCCCATCACTAACCCATCACTCCCCCATCACTAACCCATCACTCCCCCATCACTAACCCATCACTCCCCCATCACTAACCCATCACTCCCCCATCACTAACCCATCACTCCCCCATCACTAACCCATCACTCCCCCATCACTAACCCATCACTCCCCCATCACTAACCCATCACTCCCCCATCACTAACCCATCACTCCCCCATCACTAACCCATCACTCCCCCATCACTAACCCATCACTCCCCCATCACTAACCCATCACTCCCCCATCACTAACCCATCACTCCCCCATCACTAACCCATCACTCCCCCATCACTAACCCATCACTCCCCCATCACTAACCCATCACTCCCCCATCACTAACCCATCACTCCCCCATCACTAACCCATCACTCCCCCATCACTAACCCATCACTCCCCCATCACTAACCCATCACTCCCCCATCACTAACCCATCACTCCCCCATCACTAACCCATCACTCCCCCATCACTAACCCATCACTCCCCCATCACTAACCCATCACTCCCCCATCACTAACCCATCACTCCCCCATCACTAACCCATCACTCCCCCATCACTAACCCATCACTCCCCCATCACTAACCCATCACTCCCCCATCACTAACCCATCACTCCCCCATCACTAACCCATCACTCCCCCATCACTAACCCATCACTCCCCCATCACTAACCCATCACTCCCCCATCACTAACCCATCACTCCCCCATCACTAACCCATCACTCCCCCATCACTAACCCATCACTCCCCCATCACTAACCCATCACTCCCCCATCACTAACCCATCACTCCCCCATCACTAACCCATCACTCCCCCATCACTAACCCATCACTCCCCCATCACTAACCCATCACTCCCCCATCACTAACCCATCACTCCCCCATCACTAACCCATCACTCCCCCATCACTAACCCATCACTCCCCCATCACTAACCCATCACTCCCCCATCACTAACCCATCACTCCCCCATCACTAACCCATCACTCCCCCATCACTAACCCATCACTCCCCCATCACTAACCCATCACTCCCCCATCACTAACCCATCACTCCCCCATCACTAACCCATCACTCCCCCATCACTAACCCATCACTCCCCCATCACTAACCCATCACTCCCCCATCACTAACCCATCACTCCCCCATCACTAACCCATCACTCCCCCATCACTAACCCATCACTCCCCCATCACTAACCCATCACTCCCCCATCACTAACCCATCACTCCCCCATCACTAACCCATCACTCCCCCATCACTAACCCATCACTCCCCCATCACTAACCCATCACTCCCCCATCACTAACCCATCACTCCCCCATCACTAACCCATCACTCCCCCATCACTAACCCATCACTCCCCCATCACTAACCCATCACTCCCCCATCACTAACCCATCACTCCCCCATCACTAACCCATCACTCCCCCATCACTAACCCATCACTCCCCCATCACTAACCCATCACTCCCCCATCACTAACCCATCACTCCCCCATCACTAACCCATCACTCCCCCATCACTAACCCATCACTCCCCCATCACTAACCCATCACTCCCCCATCACTAACCCATCACTCCCCCATCACTAACCCATCACTCACCCATCACTAACCCATCACTCACCCATCACTAACCATCACTCACCCATCACTAACCATCACTAACCCATCACTAACCATCACTAACCCATCACTAACCCATGACTACCCCCATTAATCCACTACATCTTCTGTGATGCGATGCTTTGTCATGACCAGCGTTCAGCCTCCAGGTCGCTCCTGACTCAGAAGCCTCCAACTTGGTCCTTCGAAGAGGCGGTAGATTTGACATCATATTTGGCGATGGGTCAAGGCTTTAACCAACCAACTCATGGAGGATTTACCAACAACAAGGGAAAACAATGGTTAATGATGGGGAACCAGGGGTACGGGGTTTTGACTCCTAGCCATCTTGTAGATTTTGGGTGATAAACAACACATTCTCCAATCACCAAAATTAGCTGGAGATGGTTCCAGGCTATTGCTTGAATCTTGATAGACCATCATGTGTTGTAGATGTTGGGTGTTTCTCAATAGATTGGGCACCCCAAAAGTGGATGGTTTGTTAACGAAGATGATTGCTATTGGCTGATTTGGGGGTACCCCCATTTTAAGAAAATGCCACATGTCTTGATTATGCCGTGATTATACAGTCGAATTGATCTATTGAATTCACTCTTATCATCCTATATCACATCTATTTGCTTGTTCAATGATGATTGTTGTTTCTGCTGGTGAGCTTTGATATGTCAGTACCTAAGAAAGAATGGATCAGTTGAGAATTATATGCACAAAAATGATGGGGAAAACATTCTCAACTGATCTATTCTCCTTAGATACTTGCACATATCTAAGGTACCTATGATGGGGAAATGGATCTGGAAGATGAAAACCTGTGGACAGCCTGTCAGCGCCAAGTCCCTGGCCCCCGTCGAGGCTTGCACGATGCCTGTGATCTTCGTGACGGTCGAAGAGGCCCTGGGCGACCTTGCACAGCTGAAGCGTGGCGAGCGTGTCGGCGCCTGAGTTCTCCTGGATGATTCATGAGGTTGACGAGTGACTAGTGATTGATTGGGTTGATTGATTGGATTGATTCATGTTTTCGTTCACACATTGGTTGCACAAAACCAGTAAAAACTCAGCAAATTGGAAGGTCAGGAGAGGAAACGGATCTGAATTCGCTGAGGTCTTGATTCATGCTGCGGCTGGTGGCGTGGGTTTGGTGGCGATCCAATATGCCAAGTACGTGGGAGCAGAGGTTTTCGCCACGGCAGGGGCTGAGGAGCTGCGATTGGCCCTGGCTCCGGTTGGGGGACCAGAAAGTAATGGTTTACATGTTGCTCACATGTGTTGCTCACATGTGTTGGTCACATATGTTGGTCACATATGTTGCAAAATGATTTGTTTGTCATATGTTGTCACATTTTTTCATGCTGCTTTTGACATTTCCAGGAGAAGCATGCGTATTTGAGGAGTTTGGGAGTGAAGTACATTACCAGCAGTCGAAGTGGAAATAAATTTGAAGCAGACATGAAGAACTTCTTGGAGCAAGAGGATGCAGAGGGAGTGGATGTGATTCTGAACAGCCTCAGTCATGACGACTACATCTCCCGCTCGCTTTCCTTTTTGAAAACTGGTGGACGTTTCATTGAAATCGGCAAGAGAGGCATTTGGAGCCATCAGTGTTTTGGCAGCAAAGAGACGGGGTATGACGGGGTTGAACAGGTTCCATCAGGTGTCCTGTACTTCTGTGCTTCAAAATGCCAGTTGTTGAAGGATTGAACAACGCACATCTTCATGAGGCAAATGTGGGAAGCTCGGCCGGATGTGATGTATGAAAAGATTGCAGCCGACACCATGATGGAGAAGGAGTCCTGGAGGTGCGGCACAGCCACGAACACCTGTGACCTGTGAGCTTGATCTGTGACAGGTACAATGCTTATTTGAAACGGCTTCTGAAGCGAGTGGAAGCTGGAGCTTTGAGTCCCATCAACATGCACATTTTCGAGGGCTTAGAGGAAGGCACTGCTGACGCATCTCTCTGAACATTGAGACATGTAGATTGTGTGTCGAAGTGCAGGCGTGCATGCGTTGCAATTCCTGCAACGGGCACAGAACATTGGAAAAGTGGTCATCTCTCAGTCTTCATCTGAGATGCTGTTGCTTGCAGCCTCATTCTGTTGGAAGCAACAAAGTTCAGCTAGAATTGAAATGTACAACAAAATTCAAGTAAAACTGGCATTCAATGTGCTTCTAAATATATTTCTTGGCATCGTTTGACATCTCCATTGTGTGCACCGACCGAGGCCCAGCCGGATGTGCAGGGTGGAAGGGACTCACATTCTGAGCGGTGGCACCGGTGCCCTGGGAATTGCTCCTTGACTGAAGCGCAGACACTGCACCCACTGTGCACCTTGCAGACCTGCAGTGAACCCTGCAGTGCACCCTGCTGTAAGGTCACGGCGCAGTTTTTGGTGGAAGAAGGAGCCAAGTGCATTGCTCTCCTGTCGCGGGGCGGACGAGCTCCCCCTGAGGCGTGGTTCACAGGTCGATCTTGCGGGGTGAGTTGTGAACTTCGGGACGCCTGTCACATCTCACGAGTTTGGATTACGCACTGTCAATGTACTGGTGACAGTATTGCATGGTATTGACATCAATTGTACATAGTTGTAAATTGTATATCATATACTATTTGTATATGTTTTTTGTGAGCATTTATATGTCAGTATCTCTAGCATTCTATATCATCTCTAGTATCTCTAGCATTCTATATTATTACTATTACGTGATATCACATGTGCATATCATGTTTCATATGCGATGCATCGACATGTGACAGGTGCAAGGACGCTGGGAGTGGCTGCAGGCGAGTCCTCCCCATGGCCCACTGTCCCGGGGCTAAGTGGGCTAAGGCTATTGGAGCATCCGCATGTCGTAGCAACAGCACCTCATACCACGCACGGCCACATCCGTAAAATCGCGACCGGACATGGAGACATGAAAAGGCTACTCATGCGGGTGCCGACCTTGCCCATTGAATCCATCGACCTCGAGTTTCAAGTTGCGAAGTTGGGAAGTTCCAACCAGCGGAACGTCAGGGTTGACCTACTTGCTGTCGCTGAACGAGTCACAGCTCTCTGTTTGAAGGCCAGTGCTATCGAAGTGACGGTGAAGCGTGGGGACGTTTCGGAAGAAGACGCTGTGAAGGCCTTTGCCAAAGATTTTGCAAAAGGCCTGGCGCTGCCGGTGGATGTGGCCAGTGGAAGTGTGAGGTGAGTGGCTATTCCGCGCACTGCAGATAAGTAGCACATGCGTAGAGTGATTATCTCTTTTTAAGTATCTGCAATTGTCTCCTGTTTGTTTAATTCTCTTCTGATTCTCATCAACGCTGATTGGAAATTTGTGATTCTATTATTCTATCATTAACTAATGATTGATTCTAATATTCTATTATTAACTAATGATCAATTATCTCATTCCTTCATTGACTTATGATTAATTTTCCTACTCTATCATTAAGTATTGACTGATTCAAATATTCCTGAACAAATATTAGAATATTTCCTCTTTCCTATTTCTCTTTTTGATTTTCGCTGGCTGTGAGGCCCCTGTGTCTCCTTGCTTCACTTGGCTGGAGCACTGGCCGATGGCATGCTGCCTGCTCTGGACAGGGAGATGTTCCTAAAGCCATGGCCCCAGCTGAAGATAGAAAGATAGAAAAAAATAAGACGGAGAACTGTGGCGTTTGAATATAGTTGGAAGAAACACTAAGAGACAGAAAGTATAAAGTCAAGTACTGAATAAAGAGAACTGAATGAAGAGAACACATGGAGAAAGGATCCGATGGGAGCATCTCAGCATGTCCAGTGGATTCGGAGGTCTTATGGACCAAAAGTTCATGGACTCCGACACCTCTTGCGGCATGTGAAATTTGAGGCAGGGATGCCATGGAAGAACTGGAAGAACACTTCAAAGAGAGAGAGAGAGAGAGAGATAGAGATAGAGATAGAGATAGAGATAGAGATGGAGATGGAGATAGATAGAGAGAGAGAGAGATGAAAGACATTCCAAAAAATCAATAGATCAAGATTCAGGAGATGAAAGATCTGTTTTTGCAGATCGAAGTGTGCCAGGACTCAGCACAGTTTGTGCTATTTTCCTCCACTTCATCCTTGTTTGGAGCTCCAGGCACCTGGCTCTGTGCTGCTAGCTGCTCAGCCGAGGCATGTTCATGGCAAGTCGCTCAGGACAAGGCAACTATGCCGCTGCGAATGCCAACCTGGACGCCTTCGCTCCATTTTGGTCCGCCAAAGGAAGTTGGAACCTCGGATCGTTGGATGTGGAGCTGGAGCTGTTAGCGCTTGAGAGTCGCTTGGAGGACCCACGGTCTCAGTGCAGTGGGGTCCATGGGTGGCCTCCTTAGAGTACAATGTGCGTTTCGATGTGCCGACGTCTCTCCAACGTCTCAAGATGTAGCCGTTCGCAAGGCAGAAGTGGGGATGGCGGTGCAGAAGGGCACGGTGCAGCGAGCCAAAGCCAGTGGCATTGGGTCTCTCACCAACTCACAAGGCCACAGACTTTGATGAAACTACCCACTGACTGCATCTTCACCTTGATGTGTTGATTTATGCTGATTTGTTTGCTGTTTTTTGACAGAAATTTGGGCCCCGCCTCAATATCCGGTTTCACAATCTGTAGATTTGAAGCCTGCACTCTGAGTTTCCCTTCTTGCAACTGTGCACAACTGTAACTATGCGATCACAATGATCTCCAGAAAGTCGCACATCTCCAGGGGCAGTGAAGGTGCTCCTTTGGATCAGATTTCTTTTGTTGAGGCATGGCAATCCTGGGAAGTGTTCTCTACCAGGCCCTGGAAGAACTTCAGTGGATTTCAGCTTCAAAAAGAACGGTTCAAGCATTGTTCAATGGGGAATTCATGTAAAACAGTCGAATGAGTTGAATTCTCTGTTGAACTCAGTTCTTCTTTGTTAGCCAAATGATTCTCTGTTGATGAATGGAATTTGTTAACTTCTCTCTTTTTCGAAAGGCCGGTCCTCAGCAATGCCTGGTGGGCGCTGCTCACGTTCGATGGCCGAAGTTCCTTCGAAGTGTTTTCAATGCCTAGACCTTGGTAGATGACCGTCCTGGGTCCTTGGGGTCTGACCTTGGGGTCCGAACCGCAACAAGGCTGGGACGCCATCCTTCCTGCAAGAGCTGGAAGCAGAGGCTGCCAAGAGCACCGAACACAAAGGAGAAGGAGAGAAGTGAAGTGAAATGAAGTTACGTGAAGTGAGACCTAGAAGTGAGATGCAGCCAAGATATTTTCTATCAGAAAAGTCGAACTCTCAAATGCTACAGAATTTCAGTGTATCCATCATAACTCCATTCATGTTCATTTTCGGAGCTAAAATGACAATTGTGGCAACTCTTTGAATCTAAATTGGCAACTCAGTTACTCTAAGTAAATTGTCACAATCTTTGAGTGTTGCCAATCTTGGATTGTTACAATTCAGTTGCCAGCTCGAAATGAAAATCGAAGTGTCACGGAGGAGAACTGGCAGCAGCTTTGTCGTCCATGAGCTCCGCGGAACGCCTGGAAGCCATACAGCAGAGAGTGAAGCGCCTGGCGGATGACGTGGTGGGAGAGGAGCTCTCGAGAGATGATCCACTCCTTGAGTGACCCAGATGCAACGCATGGACTTCCAACGGAGTTCCAACCGTACTGAGTTTTCCATGTTCTTCAGTTGTCATGTTTCTCACTTTTGTCACTTTCACTTGTGATATGGTTCATAATTTTTCATTTTGTTTCATTCATGCTTCATTCATTGCCATCAATTTCCATCTTTGTTTTCGTCCATGTTCTTTTGAATCATTTGTTCATGCATTGTTTGAGCCTTCCATATTGCATCATTTTGTCATCCAAGGTCTGGAATGGATTCCCTCTCAGGAGTGGAGTTCAGGAACAGGCTGCAACAAGAGTTTTCACCTCAGGATTCGGCAAGTTGAGAGTTCGATGCTTCAAACAACTTGAAGAGCTTGACTTGAGGATACCTTCACAAATTCAGTTTCTTACATTTCTTCCCCATGGCCTGTGGATTTGGGCGAGGTTTGGTGGTGTACGTCTCCCCAATTCGGCAGTTTTCGACTATCCAACAGCCTCCTAGTTGCATGTCTTTGGCACCGATTGTGGATGGAGTTGCAGCTACATCTCGTTGTTTTTGGCGGTTGTTGATTCGTTCTTTGAACATTTTGAACCTTTCTGCAGTCAGTTTAAGCATGCCTTCTTTCGATTGAGTGGGAAGACAGTGACAGTACTGTTTCTAGCATGCTTTGCTTGGAAATCATTTCCGTGGCCCTGTTCCAAACGACAAGTTCTTGGTTAAAACTTGCTGCTAATCCCAAAGTAGTTGCTAGGTTGATCCGTGACAACCCCACAAGCACCACGACAGGGCCACTTTCCACGGACAACAACGGGTTTCCGGACCATTCTCCTTCAACCTTGTCACATTCACAAATAATGTGATGAATAAAACCAAGCACCAGATACTGTATTTGTTTCTAGTCATTCTAGTCCCTTTGGATATGTTGTTTCTGGTGCCTTTGGTCATGATAGCTGTGAATGCACCAAATGAATCCACACAGCAACAACATAACCATCCTCTCATTTTTGCACCCTCTTGTCTCCTTCAGTGCAGCTTCAACTTGTCCTTCCTCAACTTGTGGACTTTGTCACCATTCGATGAAAGTCCCTAGGCGAACGCCTTGGCGGGTTTCATCGCCGACCAGTTTGCCGCGCCGGAGACATCAACTGCCACGGCGCTAGCGACGCCAGAGACGCCAGCGACCTCGTCATCGATCTTGGAGCTTTTGAACGACAGGCACCGGTTAAAACCTGGCTGTTGATGCAGAGTCTGTACGCTCAGTCTAAAGATGGAGTTGTTTTTTCTTGGGAATTTGAAGGTGCATTTGCTAATTGTATGATTTGTCTATTTTGTTGTTCATACATTTTCTATATATTGCTAATGGTATATGTATGATTTTCCTGCATTGTTTTAAGTCTTCATACATTTCGTTTCCTTGCAAATCCCATCTGGGCAGGAGCAGTGGCGAGCCCATCTTCCTGGTGCCGGGTGCTGCACTGCAGGAGGGGGCCCTCACACATCAGATCTGAAACCGTTTCAACATCCCTTGGAACGGATCTTCCGTTGGATTCCGACTTCAAGTTGTCCAATTTTTTGAGAGAGATCTTGAGAGATATGTAAAATAAAGATTCCATGGGATTCTCCTGTCCCAATCATCCTAATCCATTGATTGATCCTCCTTTCCGTATCCATTGATTCAAGTGATTCAATTGATTCATTCAGGTCCTCCCAGTTGCAACTTCCACGGAACTCCACAGGCTGCCGGATTCCAAGCACTGGCAGCACTGCTTCCGGTGCCAGCCTACGGCGTCTCATGGCCAAGCACTCCACGAGAGAGGCACAAACTTCGGAGAAACTGAGAAAGAAGAAATTTGTAAAGTAAACATTAGTAAATGATCTAATTAGTTTAGATTAGTAAAATTAGTAAATAAGTAAAGAGAAAATAGTGACGAATTTTCAAACTAGTAATTTGAAATAGTTTTTAATTTTCATTTATTTCATCTAAAGAATTGAATTAAGAATTGAATGAATGAATTGAATAGACTAGTAACACATCATTGAATTGAATGAATAAAGATTGAGTCATTGAATTGAGTGTATCGAGAAGATTCGAAATGAATAGCAGGCAGGGCACATTTGAATTGAGAAGAAAGATTAAATCATTCATTGAATTGAAGAATTGTTAAATCAGTTTCGAGGTCGAAAGGAATTGAACAACTTTTTATTCCTTTGACTCAGAGCTTTCAAAATCTTTCGGCTCAAGAGGCAGCACCATGGGAAGAAGTCGAAGTCTTTGTTTCTGCGTTGCCTTGGGCTGCACTTTGCTGCATTTGTTGTCCTCGGGTGCTTCCTTCACCGGGCCGTGCCATGAGACGCGCGTGCGTCCGCGTCACCCCTTGAGGGCTGAAGCCGAAGGCGACACAGGCAACACATCGCCGAAGGCGGTGGCAGTGGAACGCGTTGAACCCGTGGAACGGTCGCGGGCAATCCAACTCTGGGCGGTTTTGGGTGTCGCAGCATATCTGTCATATGGCCTGAAGAAAGTGGTGCCTATCGTCCTAGGAGGCGTCGCTGCGATCACTTCGCCTTTTCAGTGGATTCTTCTTGCTGGAACGCAGCTTGGCTATGCATTGCTTGTTGCACTCGTTGCTTTGCATGGCTTTTGATTTGTTAAGATCAAGGCAATGATGGAAACTTCGCAACATTTGTAGAGGTCTTCATACTTAGAACCTCCATTAATAACTTTCCTTAATGAGTAGTATGACATCTCTTGAAAGCCTTTGCAGCAGATTGAATCTTAAAAAGGAAGCTTTCTACATGGTTCGTTTTTCTCTTAGTCTGCAAATCAGCAAAGGGGACAGAGCAACAAATAAGTAGACATTTCTTGAACGTCGGCCCAGGGACCGTAGCTTTTTTTGTTGCAATATCTATTCAGTACAACTACATTGCGCCCTTGTCCACGTTCTGCAAACAGTTCCATAAAGACATTCCCAAACAAGCATTGGTCCAGCAAGAGTAAACCAAGGAACCCGGCAAGAAGTTAAACACATTCAATACGACTCACATCGACTCACTGATCCACGGGAATTAAACGCACAACCAATCCGTGACTCCCTGACGCAACAAAATCCTGAAGCCGGGTCTTGTTGACCATTTCCTGACTGGTTCAACACAGGCTGCTTCAGATTCCTGGGGAAAAGTTAGCACTAATCTAAAGCTTTCCAGTATGATACCAGTTCTTTCTAAGCGGATCC
>VSDK01008295.1:468059-501888 GCA_009767595.1 Symbiodinium kawagutii
GAACTGTACGGCTATGGTCATGGCAACGTGCTCTTCAAGCCAACAAAAGCCAAGGATGTCCAGTTCCGCCCTGAGGCAAGCCAGGCCATGTCGTACTTTGTGGGTGCCAAAGCTGTGAAGGAAGCTGATGGAATTGCTGAGGATGGTGGCTTTGCAATCAACGGCGGCAGCGGCTGGGCTGGTGTTGAATTCGACAATCACCAGATTGAACTGAATGGGAATGCTGCCATTGCCATGGGAAACTACTACTTCACCAGCGCTGCTGATGGAAGCAAGACCAAGGTAGAATACACATTTGGCTACAAGAAAGCTCAAGATGGAAAGGTTCGCATTTTCCTCCACCACTCATCGGTGCCCTTCAATGCTGCGGCATCTGAGGCCAAGACAGCTCTGAATCAAGAGGTTGGCACAATTGGCTCTCGCATCGCAGGGTCTTGAGCCACTTGTGACGCGAGGGACTGCAGGTCGATTTGGAACACAGCGCCCAAATTTTGACTACGCTCCAAACCCCGGTCACGTGGCCCATTTTTCTGTGCATTTTTCGTATTCGGCAGTTTTTGCCGTTTGCTGCTCATTGAAGCAGCGCTGAGTGGGTATTTACCTATGTACAAAAGAAATTAATTATCATTAAAGGATTGTAAGCAAATGCCAATCCTGGGACATTCCCAATACTCATCCTTTGTTTGCAGAGACAGCAAAAAAAATGAGCATCCGCCACATGATAAACATGGAATGCATGGAACATTTACATGGAATATGAGTTTGTTTTTTTTCATTGAAAAAAATTATCGGATTCTTCAAACGCTGAAGTTTTCCATGGAGTCTGAGCTGACTAGTCTACGGTGGCCAGTTCCCAATGCCACGGATTCCACTTCCAATGAGTCATGGTATGCCGCAATGCCGTGTGTGCCAGGAAGAGATCTCCAGATTACTTCTCACCATCGACGAACTGCGGAAGCGATTAGAAAACATTCGGGTTTCCACCTGAGTTGTTGTAGAAATTGCAAGGAAATTGCAAGAAAATTGCAAGATTTGAAGTTTACAAAACACGAAATCCCACATGGCGATCTCAAGTACTTTGGGACGTCTTGTGACATGTGGGCTCTGCTGCGCTCCCGAAACCTGTCGCACCAATAGGTTGTCTCCATGGATGCTGGACCTGGTGTAGCCTCCTCTGTGGACAACATCATGGAGAAGGTCGGTTTGAAGGACAC
This sequence comes from Symbiodinium kawagutii, assembly GCA_009767595.1. Taxonomy (NCBI): domain Eukaryota; class Dinophyceae; order Suessiales; family Symbiodiniaceae; genus Symbiodinium; species Symbiodinium kawagutii. The sequence continues at coordinate 469,274 of VSDK01008295.1, forward strand.
ACGCACCGCGGTTCCATGCTGTTCCTGTGTTGAACATTTGAACCAGCGACTCAAGCTGAGTCGCTTCAGTTGCAATAGCATAGTTATTCTTATAGAATTGAAATGAAATCGGAATTCGCTTAAAGTGTACAGTGATGCAAGGTTTTAAGTACTTGCAAAATTTGTTCGAATCATGTCATGTTTACTGTTTACTGTTCATTCTTTGATTCTTCAAATTTCACCTATAAAGTTGTTCGTATGAAATTTGAACAACTTTATAGGGCCAATTTCATATGAAACTATTTCCCAGTTTTCCATATAAATATAAAAAGAAATATATATATATATATGATGTATATCCCTTCTACTTTAAACGCAGCCATCTGACGAATTTTTCAATGTTGACTTCTTGCGATCGACTTGAGGACATCATGGATCCTTCCTTCACAGCAGGGTTGCCTCGTGCTCCACCAGTACTCAAAGGCGTTTTTGAACGCCTGTACTCAGATGCCATTCAACGCATTCAGAGGCAGGAACTGATGCTGAAAATGCTGAAAAGTGATTCAAAATTTGAAATTCAGTGAAGAAAGTGTAACGGAAAATGTGGAAATTTTTGGTTTTTGGCAAGGTATAGTTTGATCCGCCAGCAGATGCTTTTGGCCAACAAGACCTATGCATCAATTGTGGATACCGTCAGCACCACTGATCCTGAGGACCGAAAACAGCGGCGTTGTAAGTTTGGGGTCGATCAAAATCGCTTGCAGGATGCCAAGAAGATTCCGGATTTTGATGCCTTGAATGACACAACGGACACCACCATCAAAGGAATGTGGTCAGCCACTGTCAGCGAGTGAACTCAGTTGTAAGATGATGTTTCCAGAGACCAGGTACCAGACCGAATATCTTTTCCGAAGAGCCTGTGAATATGCGATGGCTCAGGGTGTTGAGGCGTGGCCAGAAGTTGTGCCTCACATGGCAAATGAACTGTGATGAACTGTGACCCTGGCTGTCGCTTGTCAACTCTTGTATGCCAGGCTTCATTGATCAAAGCACAACAAAGCCTCGTCTCTGAGTTTGAGGCCAACATGGGCCACTGAAGCCATGCTGAAGCCATGTTGAAGCAATCCAAGCCCTGCAGAGATTGGACTTTCTGTTTCTCTATGGTCGCAGCCATTTCTTTTCCACTGCAAAGCCGGTGGTCAAGATCCGGTGGTCAAGATCCTTCGGGTGAAACGCATTCCTTTCAGATAGGATGCTGGCTGAGTGCCCTTCACTACTCTTGAGCTCTGAAATGTTGTTCACTCCTAATCCTTTTAGGGCCTTCCACACAAGCCACTCCCCCAGCATGATGATTTTTCGAATTCTGACCCCAACATCCTGAAGGCGATTCGTTGCCGCTCTTATTCTTCTCATGTTTCTGCACTAAGAGCTCATCATGTGACACCTGAAATCAGCGCTGCCATGGCCGTGGTGCATTTCTGGGTGTGGCACTCGTAGCGTTGCCATCGTGACCACTTTCCGGCCCTTTGGACTCGCTTCAGGCTCCAGATGCACTGCGACCTAGACATCCTCAGGCAGCCCTGCACCATGTGGACGTCCCAGCCGCGTTTTTCCGCAGCCAAGCTTGTTTGACCAAGGATCAGATCATTTGCAATCTTTATGACAATCCTTCTGATTTCATCACCAACTCTCAATCTAAATTCATCAATCAATCATGTGCAATCAATCATAATGAAAAATTCATGAAGTTTCCTGAATTCTTAGGCCAAGAAGCCCGTGGTGCTGGGTGCACGCTGTGCTCCCTTGGCTGCGCTGGAGACTTGGCTGCGACTGGCCAAGCTGCGTGCAGTTTTTCATTGGCTCAGGGCAGCGGCTTTCATCCGTGGAATCGAACTGAAGGAGACTGCGAGACTTCACGGGTTTGACCCATTTTTTTACTCAGATGTTATTAATTTCTTCAATCATTTCTCTACTCATTATATGATGTTTTTACTGTTTACACGAATCTTGTGTTTACATTCGCTTGATTTTTATTGTTGAAAAATGGCTCCAATGAAAGGTGTGCAGTTTGTGATGTGAAATTTCCGGTTGTCGAGCTGCTGAGAATCTTTGTGAGGCGTCCAGGAGAGGACGTGGACGAATGAGAAGCCACGGAGATGTGGAGAACGTGCGGCGAATCAGGCGAGATCAGCGTTTCAGAACGGAGAGGTAGCAAGAGATACCAATAGTGGCTACAGACTTAGAAGATTCTGAGATTGGATAGATTGAAAGATGTGAAAAATGTGTGCTGCTCAGGCTGAACAAGGAAGATCTGTTGGGTTTCAAAGAGGACGAATTGCGTGCTGCTGCTGCACGTTGATGTACCAAGCTTTGCCACCAGAGAATCTCGAGGATTTCTTCACGGTCTTCAAGAACGAGGAGGAGAAAACGAGAACGAGAAAAGTCACAAGAAGTCCAGTTAAGGATGTTAAGCTTAGAGTTCTTCAAGGAATCAACTTCTTCTGAGTCAAGAAGGTGAGGTTCGAGGTTCTCTGCAGACCCAAGAACTGGGCACAGGACTTTCTGTGGAACGCGATGAAGGATCCTCTTGGCACTGAGAGCCTCGGTACGACGATAGCCGCGCTTCAACTCTGCACAATTTCTCTACAAAAAACAGATTAAAAATTCAATTTTTTAAGTGAAAAATGTTGATGTTTGAAGTGAAATGTGACTGAAATGTGGATGTTTGAAGTGAAAGTTCCGGGCTTCAACGAGCATTTTTCTTCATTTTTGTGACGCGTTTTATGGCTGGCTCCGCTTGACTAAAAGGAAAGCCGTTGCTCGTAGCTTCAAGTTGGTGGTCAAGTGGCTTCCAGAGGAGGCGCTGAGCTTGGCTAAGCATTGAGATTTGTGATCCTTTTTGCCACGGGCAGAGCATGAGCAACTCCGGGACTTTTTGTCGTTATGCTGTGATTTCTGCATACCTTCTGCTTGTTCTTATATAATTGAATCCAACATGTTGTTTCATGAGGCACTTGAAGAAGTCCTTCGTTTCTTCGTTGCAAAATCTGCAGCTCCGGCCCTTTGGATTTCCGGCACCTTGGCAACAGGAACTTTGAGAGGACTTCTGATTTTGATTGCTCTTTTTGAGAGTCCAATTAGTAGAGTTTGCTGGACACGGAGTTTTCCGGTTTCTCAAAGTTTCTCCGACTTTTTCTTTTTTCCGCCATTGCCTACTTCCCCAAAGTTGTCTATCTCCATTACTTAGACTTCTCTCCTTTTCTCTCCCTGTTAGACGCAGAGTTTCTTCCCATTTCTGCCTCAGATTGTTGAGGTCTCGCCCTTGACGACGACATCCCACCAACCCCGGCACTTCCGGGGGACTTCCGGCTGCCAGTCAGTGAGGTGTGCAACCTGTGAAGACGTGAGATTTCTGAAACGAGTTTCAAACTGGAGAAAGAAAGTTTGGCGAATCTCAGCATTAGAAAGTCGCGAGAACAGACTGAAAATGCTAAGAATAATCATCCAGCATCATCTAGCATTCACATCAATCATTAATATCCCAAAGTGTTGAGACTTGGGAGGCTTGGCTGTTGGGCCTTGCGCGGTGTTTGGGCATCCCCTATGGGATGCTGGGGCCAGAACCTTTGATTCCTACTCAGAACAGCAAAAGCATCACAAAATGTACAGAAGTCAAGTGATAAGACTTCTAGTCCAATGTATTTTCGGAGTGGCAGAACTGGCAGAGAGTTGACCATCTCGGGACTGGGCCATGTTCTGCCAGATCTCAAGGTTTTACTCCGAGAACGCCCGGGGAGGTCTGATCCGTGACTTATCACCGAAGCCAGGCGACCTCAGTTGAGCTCACCATTTCACATCAATCAGTGGCCACCAGTGGCCACTCAACAATCGATGTAAGTGCTGAGTGGATTGCTGAATCTGTGCTGAGTAACTGAGATAAACTGATGGTTGGATTGTTGCTGTACCTGCGTTGCTGTGATACTTGGGTCCGTTCGACACGTCATGGATCTTGCTCCCGTCATTGATCTGCACACATTTCCTGTTGGGTCTCGTGGACAGGCCTAGGAGGAATCAACCAGCCGCACATCACCTTGGGTCACTTGGCAGTTGAAGTCTTAAAGGTAGAATGGAGAGAAGGAGAGAGAGAGAGAGAAGTTTGTAGAAAATAGAAGAGAGTGAAGAGTAAAGAGGTGCAAAAAGAGAGATGTATAAAGAGATGTAAAGAGTATGGAGTAGATACAGATACTAAAGAGTGTAGTAAGAGTATAGTCTACAGTAAGAGTATTGTGTCATGAGTTCTGTAGAGTTCATAACAACTCATACCTTCAGTGCATCACAACTCGAAGTTCACTTCAGGTCTTCATCGCGATGTTCCTGCGCCCACTCCTGAGAGACGCGGCGCGCACCGTGGCGGGCCCCGTGGCGGGCCCCGTGGCTCAGGTGCGTCTCGGGCGCCACGGAGCCCGATGGCTTCATCCTCCTGGCCGCGCGGGGAGATCCCGAGGTGCTGAAAAGTGCAGTCACTGGAGCAGTCACTGCAGTTTGCACAGTTTGAGTTGTGCAGTGACTGAAGTGCTTAGCAAACTGCTTGACAGAGAGGAAAGCTTCAAGTATTGCTTGGTAAAGAAGTGGAAGTAAAACAATTGAAGTGCCATCACAGAAGTAAAGTAAACAAGATAATCAAGTTGGAGTACTTGAGAATTGAATCATGAAGCATTATTACTTGAGAGTTGAAGTAATGCTTAAGAGAGTTGAAATGTATTTGTTTAAGTTATGAAGTAAAGTTCTTTGTGACACAAAAGTGAACAATTTGAGCAGTAGAATGGTTTCAAGCATTTTCAGGCTACCCTGCTGCATCGAGAACACATAGTCACGACATAGTCTATCAGTCTTAAGGACAGGATATATGAGCTTTAAACACCTGAAAGAAGTAAAAAAGATGTCTACATAGAAGAAAAGAAGAAAAAAAGATGTCTACATCTTCAGTGCTGAGTAAACTGCTTGAGAGGAAAGCTTCAAGTATTACTTAGTAAAGGTCTTGAGAGTCGAGATGTAATGCTTAATAGAGTTGAGATGTAAAGTTCTTGAGACTTGAAGTAGTGGAAGGATAGGATAGGTAAGGATTAAAACTTCAGAAAGTCTATCACAGAATGAAAGTACGATCCGTTCTTAACATAAAGCCTGGATTCAGAGTGCGATTCTCGAGAAGAGAACGGCCCCATCTTTTATTTTTTTCCGAGCAATCATGAAATGATACCTGAGAAAGAAATACAGAAATACCATGACGAACTTTGCTTTACCACACAATACTTCAGCCCATTTTGCTTATTGGTTTTCCCTTCCTCCTTTCCTTTATGCTTTGAACTTATGCTTAGTTCCATATATGATATGCTTATTCAAGTCTGTTTTTTATTTTCTTTGCTTATGTTGTTTTGCTTCGTTTTTGTCTTGTCCCCACATTTTGTGTGTGTTTTTTTCCTCGATGTTTCGCTGCTCAGCACGGCGCTCTCACGCGGATCTGCAGCTCACGACGGCTACTGCAGCAGCTGCAGCCGCGGCAGATCGATGCGCTGCGCCGCAGCCCGGTGCGCACGCAGTGCGTCAGGATCCGGGGAAACGCAGTGTGAAGAAATCAGCGTAGTTTTTCAATCTGTGAGAACTTAAAGATATATGTACTACTCGATAGATACTTTAGAATCTTTAGAAATATTCAATGTGTGATGGTTCAGTGACTTTAGTAGTTGTGAGATTAAACCAGTCAACTCAGCATAAAATGAGTTCAAGAAAAAAACAATACTGTTCTCCAATGTGATGTTCTAACAGAGCCACAGCGGCCTTTCGAACTACCTCGTTTGTGTCAACAGAAGTACTTTTGAGCAGTAGGCAAAATTCCATTGAAGAAAGGCACAGGTCCTAAAGTTCTCAAGACATGAGTTGTGTGACATAAAAATGACACTTCTGGCAATCTCAGTGCTGCGAGGAGTGGTGGCGTTTCTCCCTATGGCAAACCATTCTATGCCATCGATGACTCTGAAGATCCCAAAGTCACCTTTTTCTACATCCCGGACCACCAGGCGCAGCGGTGGTGCAGAGCAGTGGTGCTGAGTGCTGAAAAATTGTCGTTGAGGACTTTTCCTACGAGATCGTGAGCGATGACCCTGAGACCGAGGTGCGTCCTCCGTCACCGAAGCTTCCCATCTCCACTTGACATGCAGCTCGTGACATCTTGTGACCTCATCATGCCTTTCATCCCGTTCCTCCTCTTCATGTTCTCTATTTTCTTCCTCTTCTCCCTCTCCTTCCTTTTCTCCCTCTCCTTCCTCTCCTTCCCTCTTCTTCATCTTCTCTCTTCATCTCTTTATCTTCTCTCTTCTCTCTCTCTTCATCTGAGATTTCATGTGTTCCAGGCTGCGTACCACGAAGCCTTGCAACTGGCAACGGACCTCTCAGATGCCGTGGATCTGCAGGCACCGTGGGTCTCAGCGTGTGCCACGTGACTTGACCCACTGCGCCAGGCTGGTGACGCCTTACTGATCAACAACTCGCGGTGCAACCATGGCCGAACGGCCTTCAAGCCTCAGCTGGACAGTCCCATGTGACACCAGCGGCTTCTTCTTCAAATTAAGAACTATATGAAGAAAGATTCAGAAATATGATTCCATGTTTTGTTTGATGAAGATTGTTTTGGAGAAACTGTTGGAGATCACGCCACTTCAGGACGGATCAGATCGATGGCTCCTGAAGACCTTTGTTTCTGCAGGCGCTCCGAAGTGCACAGAGGACAGTCTCGTCGTAGACATCTCCAACGTCTAGAAATGTTGGAGCCAGGTGTGGTCGAATCATATCGAAATAGTTCGATTGTTAGACTCATGTGATGTGTTTGATTTTTTTTGGATCACATCGCATGAGTCTAGCATTTAATTTCATTGTTCACAATATCATTTGAAAAGTTTACTTGTTTCACCAGTTTGCTTTTCATTTTGTTGGTGAATATCATACCCTGTTTCACGCCATCGAAACCTGAGGTGGCTGGCATCGACCTGACCAAGCAGCTCCCTTGGTTCTGCACTGAGGAACTGCAAACGGTTTAGGAACCGAAGCGAGGAATTTGTGCAATCGAGTAATCGATACATATGAGTGTTCTCACAATCCGGGACCCCCCAAATCATCCAAAATCAATCATTTCTAGTGATAAACCATCCATTTTGGGAGAAACCACCATATCGATACATATCCATACTTTCCATATTTTTTCCTGTTTTCATCCAACAAAAACACACACCAGAGTCGCAGTGGTTTTGCAAGTGAGAAAACCTGGGACTCGGAAGGTGCAGAATGCTGTGATGTTGAATGGCTAAGGGAGCGAGCTCAGCACTGTCGAAGCTGTTGATTTGTTCAAGGCATCAGCACAGCTAGCAAGCAACACACAGCAGTTTGCACTGACAAACAAGAAAGAACTGTGATATGTTTTTTTTCGATCAAATCATAAGATCATGAGAGGGTATGGACGGTCAGGTCTTTCAAGATGCTGAAGCAAAGTTACAATGGCATATGTGAACTTACGTCATTCCAGGTGAACGCATTTACCCTGAAGCTGCCCTTTCCTGTAGATATGCATGCAGCTCCACATGTGCGCTGAAAGACAGGCGCAAAAAGGCTCCAAAAAAAGCTCCAAAGTCTCTAGAACGAAGACGAAAGAGACAAGGACGACCGCAAACTGTGCTTTCGACGACGATGAAGCAGAACTGGCCGAGACTGCGGTGAGTGTGCTGCAGAAAATCCAACAGCGTCACGTCAAGACCAGGGCATCCACGAGTTTGGCACGTGAAGCACAAGAAGATCTGGTGCTCTTGTCATGTGCCCGAGGTCAAGACCGTCCCTGTCCCGACTCTTCCTCTTTTCCTAACTCTTTTCCCAACTTTTTTCCAAACTCCACTCCTTCTCCCTCTTCTCCTTCCTCTTCTCCTTCCTCTCCTCCTTCTCCTTCTCCCTCTTCTACCTTGCCATGGACTTGCGAAGACGGCCCTGAGAGAGCTGAGAAAGCTTCGAGACGCGAAAGATGTGTTGGTGGTGGCGCTTTTTGGTCCGAGACCGACGCTTTAGCACTCGAGCTTTGTGCACAGGCAGAGTTGCGCTTGGATTGGGAAGAGACACAAGCAGAGTATGCTGAGCGAGGAAAAAGTTCGCAAGTAGACTCGGACTGACGGACTTGGTCATGCTTAAAGAAAGCAATACAAGTGGCCACAACATCAAGAGTTCATGTTGCACGTTGCACACTGAGGTGTGGCCAAGCTTGCTGCTCAAGCCATGACAAAAAGTGAGTTGCTCTGGGACATATTGAGATCAGCGCCGCTAAGATGATGTCAAGAGCAGTGAGTTTCAGAAGTCGCTTCTTTCTTCGCGTGTCTTCACCACTTCTTTCCACACTGGGCTTGTGGCGGTCTTCAGTGTTTGTTGAAAGTGCCGCAGGTAGATGCTTTTGAGCGCACACGACAGGAGGCGAGAGATGATGCCAGTCACCAGTCCAAGGATGTCCAGCAGTTTCAACTTGCCAGGCTCCAAAGAAGGAACGTGTGCTCAACGTGTGATGCTGGCCTGTTTGGGTCAGCCCTGCATTGTGAACATCACAGCATCTGAACAGTTGAACATGTGCATTTCCACTTTCACTTTTTGAGGGACGATGAGTGAATTGCGTTGACATAATGAAATCATTTGAGTGCAGCTTGTTTTCAGAAGGTCAAAAACGAGACAAGGGACACAACACAAAGCCACGAATCAAGTTTTTAGGCGACGATCTGAACGCCCAGTCGCTCGTGGCTATGGCCTTAGAGGTCTACATGAAGTCTACATGAGCTAGAGATAGAGGTTCAAACGGGTTCTAACAAGAGATACAACCATTTTCTTTGGATTTCTCTTTATGATTACTTCGAAGAAGAGGACTGGAAGAGAAGTCTGGGAGGTCTCTCAAAAGCATATCTATTGAGGTAAAGACGAAGGCGGCACAAGGCTTAGTGATGCTTGGCCTTTTACCACTTTCCAGGACTACATTGCTGTGCCACCACGGCCCAAGGTGTGCCAAAAGGGCAGAAAGATGATCAACAGACGCCTTTCATGTGGGGCTCTTTGATGTTGATGTGTTTTTTTGTTGGCGTCAAATGATGCAATGACGTTCAACATGATGGCCATTGAATTTGTCAGGAACTACATGGCAGCTTTGCGTGAGGCGAGATAGGGACAGACACAACTGGTGAAGCAAATGACTTCAACTTTTGTGAGGCACATGGTGAGTTGAATGATGATACAAAAGAGAAGCCAGAAAGGACTGAAAGAATCTGCAAGGTTGTTCAACTGAAGGACGAACTTTAAAGGTCATGAGTCATGAGTTCAGCTGTGGCCTTCGTATTCTCAGTTGAGAAACTGCAGCAGTTGCAGGAGAAGAGGCGGTGACAACGCCTATCCAAGAACGTTGAAGGCGGCCTGTGACAGGAGCCGCGACCCCTTCGTTTTCGACTTCACTCTGTATGCTCCGTACAACTCTGAATCAGAGTTCTACTACTCTCTATCTCTCTTTCTTCCTTTCTACTCTCTCTCTCTCTCTCTCTATTCTATTCTCCCTGTATTCTCTGTTCTCCCTGTATTCTCTATTCTCTTCTCTTCTCTTCTCTTCTCCTTTCTTCTCGTCTATTCTCTCTTGATTTTTCTCTCTTTCTTTCCTCTTTGTCTTTTTGTTTCGCTGCCCAAATTCTCCAAAACTGGATCCCAGGAGTCAAAGCGGGCTCTCCACCAGTCACAGCCTGCCTGCCCTCCCCAAGGGACGGTCCATATACCAGGCGCGAAGTGCAGCGAAGTGCAACGATGTGCAACGACCAAACGATTTCTCGTCTCAAATTTGTTCCAATTTTGAATCTCAAGTTGAATTCAATTTCTTTCAATAAAATCTTTAATTTCATTCAATTTCTTTCAAAAATTTCTTTAAATCTCTTTTCATGTTTTGTCATCTTTTTATCTCCGAATTGGAAATCCATGGAAATCCTTTACTTCCTCATTTTGTAGTGCTTTTGATCGCCTCATGGTGACCAGGTTGATGATGGGGTGAGCCCAAACAAGGCGCAGTGTCAGAGACGTGTTGTCCTCGTGTCCGGCTGCGCATGAGAGGCCAAGATGTTCTCGAGCTTCTCATGAGCAACCGCTTGGACTCCGCTTGGACCCGTTTGGTTTCGGCTGTTTCACCCCTTTAGACCGCTCACCTCGCAGAGGATGAGCTGCAAAAGTTGAGCAGAGGTCTCCTGTGGCGATGGATTTCTTTGTTACTTCAACTCTCAAAATTCGTCTGACTACACATCAAACTTACATGTCACTGGTCTGATATTTTAGTAGTCCATGCTAACAGCAAAAATAGTTTGTGGCATGTTGTCGCACGTTTTTTGCCGTGCGCTGCAGTCACTTTGAGCTCTCAATGAAACTTGACATGCCACTGTACCAGCTGTGTTTGACAAGCCACAGCAGCATCGTTGATCCTCAACTCTGTGTGCCGCTGGAATTTTGGCTGCAGATTTTGGCAAACAGTTTGCCTGCTTTTAATTTGCCGTGCTTATCAAAGGTCCCCAGGATGGCTTTCTGCCGTACAGTGGCAAGTTATTTTCCATGGAGCCTTGGCCACAGTGGCTCACGTACAGTGGCTTGGCTTGCAGTAGGGGCCCTGCCTCGAAGTGTGTCGTGCAAGCGTTGCAAAGGGTCTTTCGATCACTGATTTATTGTGATCTCAAAGGGCCTGAAACGAAGGTAGCTCATCTGAGGGAGTTTCTTGGAGTGTTGCCATGCTCACATGGATCAGTTAAGAAGTTTCCCGAAGCTTTCGCCAGCTTCTGAACCTCCCCCAGACACCTTCGCGTCGTTCGTGCTGAACTGAACGCCCAGTGACACCTCAATCAACTGGACACCGCTAAACCCAAAAAGCAAGTGTCAACTCAGTAAACGAACAGTGCTGAGTACAGTTTGTTTCACTGAGCAAATAAGTGAATGGGCAAGCAACAGACCGCTACGCAAGAGTCTAGCGACAGGGAAGAAGATTCTCGTTTTCAATTTCTCCGGTTGCAGCTTCGGCTAGCGCTACTTTAGTTTCTGTGCTCGTCAGCGCGCCAATTAACAATGTGAACATCACGTTCAGCCCCCCTCCCGCAACGCAGGCTCGATTCACCTGAGGCAAAAGTGTGCAGAAATGCACATTCTGACTTTCTTTTTCAAGCAACAAGCTTGAACTTCCGACCTCTCTACCCTTAGCTTTCGTTCACCCTCCCTGAGTCTTAAGTGTGCTTGTGGACCCTTTTCGGTGTTCAATTCAGTGTGTCAAATCGCAATGTAGCAAGCACTAGAGTTTGACTGCGTGCTCACTTGCCTTCTTGTCTTACAGTGTTCGTCCAAGAATGTCTCACATGAAAATGATACTTGTGCTTTCAGTTTTTTTTTGCAACCTTTGGCGTTTGCTGCAAGCCTAGGCTTTTCTTTACAGTTTGGTAGAGCCGAAGGAAAATGCTTGTCAATTTCAGCAATTTAGCGAGGTCTTGCACACAATTCCGACTCTTCAACTTGTCAACTTGTTGGAGCACTTCTCCCACCGGTTTCAACTTTGTCAACACTCGCCGCGTGTGTGGTCCGTCTATTTCCAGTTTTCAAGGGCTCCCACGAAAGCTGCGCAAGTGACTTCCGCAGTCCATTCTGAGCACAGGCGTAGCATTCCTTATGCACCGCGGCATTTCTTTCCTCGCTTGTGACGTTTGACGTGCACGGTCTGGCGACCTCTGTGGTTTGGTCACAAGATCTGCTTGAAACACCCCCAGCTCGAGCACAAAATGTGTATAGACTTGAGCTAAACTCGTTTGGCAAAATGCTTAGCCCATTGACCTGGAATGACCTGGATGTTCTTTTCGTTTTTCGCATTTTTCACATTTTTTGTTGAATTTTTCTCTGCTCTTCTGCCTTCAGGTGGATAGCACGTTCTTCTATTTGTCTGCAGCTGCCCTTGCTGCATGGCTCAACTCAAACGAGCTCAAAGCTCAGCACTTTCCACAGAAATTTCTCTTTTTTTCATCGCATTTTTGTTCATTGGATTGACATTGGTGACATTGACAAATTTTCTTGGAAAAGAAATGCATAGCATTGACATCTAAGAAAGATTGAGGTCTAGCGAGCCGCGAAGGCGTCTCAGACCTTTCAAACCGTCTTTCAGACCGTCTCTGTGTGAGGCTGGTGACATCTGCGATGCAACACTTTTATATCTGATGAAGTGCTGAGTTTGCACCAAATTTTGAGGCAAGTAGCAGTAGCATCATCAAGTTTCGCGTCGACAATGTGGCAGTCTCAGGAAACAAGCATTTGTTCGGAAGATGATTGCTACAACACTTGCAGGTCATGTATATAAACAGAGCCGGAAAGTATGTGCACATGTAAAGTGATGTAAACACATTGACGAATACATATGTGTGAATACACATGTGTGAATAAATACAATACATTGTGTGGCAAGACATTGACAGAACTTGAAAACATTGACATGATGTGCAGATGTGGATGATGTGGTAATGTACCGAAACATCAAACACGACAATTTGCACATCATTTTGTGACCTAGTTCCAGTATCCAAGAGCCCTGGCCCGCCCAGACTTGCACCACAACGGGCGAACATACTGTGATATGTGTTGCCTTTCAAAGGCTGAATTCCCTTAAATCGTTTAATGATATGAGAGAACTTTGCTTTTCACACTAGGAATGTTTGTTTTAAGACAAGAATTAAGGATTAATCATCCGATCTGAATTGATTTGTTCATCTTGAGAGAACCTTTCCTTTGAAATTTGTTGGAGCTGAGGATCGACCAGGTCTTTTGAGTGAGGCGCGGTGGTTTGGTGGTTCAGGATGGAGATTTTTGTGTCCTGGCCCGGCCACAACTCAAAATTCAATTTCCCGGTGAAGACTATCATGGTCCCACCTTCAAACCTGTTTAGATTGAAAAAAAGCAGAACTTTTGGAAGACTGCTGGGAAACGGTCCACTCACGAAGTTGTGTCACAAATTGCTTGTCTTTTGCAGCTTTGGAAGGGAAGCTGCTGTAAAGCTGTACTGTGCACTGTAACGTTGTTTTTGTCTGCCAGCGCGACTTGCGCAAACAAGCTCAACGGCAAACTGGTGTGCAACAACGCACTGTACTGTGGTGTAAAGGCTTTGCTTGAAAGCGGTGGTTCATGATAAGCACTTCGACTTGTGTAAATATTTTGCGTGACAAGCCATGACGCGTGCTACCTTTGCGCCAGGCGACGAAGATCCTCAAGAAACAGCAGCTGAACATCCGAGACGCTCGCATCTCCACCAACGAGGACTCTCCAAGAGCATCTCATGTCTATGTGGTCCAGGACAAGGTCTCTGGCTCTGGTTTATCTGAAGATCGTCTAGCGCAGGTGCGCCATACTTGAGTTGTGTTTCTGTCCAACCATCTGAACCTATTCATATCTTTTCAAAGATGGGTGGGTCATAAGTTTCCAGCATTTTGGAGGAGTGTTCAATATGTGCCGGTGAATCTTTCAGCAAGAAATTGTGAGTTACACCAGAATGTAAATTGGGTGGCCTGAAAACCAAATAATCGTGCAAGAGTATGGCCAGCAAACATGTTGAGCAACCACAACATTAAGTTCCTTAAGAGATGACAACTAGGTGTCAGCTTAGTTGAAACTAATGTTTTCAATTGTTGAGTATGAAACATACTTCTTCAATTGTGAAACATGCTCAATTGATAACATACTTGACCATGCTCAACAATTGAAGATTAACACACTTCATTGCCTTAGTTGTGACCACCTCATTGATCGGTCGCCTCGATGGATCCGCTGTGATAGGTCCGTGATGCCTTGCGTTCAGAGTTGGCCATCGGCGACTGCCACGCCGAGCCCTGGCCCCGGTACAGTTCCAAGGAGGTCGCCCAGCATTCCTCGGCAGAGAGCGTCTGGGTCAGCTACAAGGACCCGCACCTATGATAGACACGTAAGCAGTGCGGGGAGATGAGAAGATGCATTTAAGAGAAGTGTTGAAAAGAGTAACTAGAGGAGCATCTTATTTAAGAAGTCAGATGATCTAATGAAGATGCTTAAGAAGTGTAGGGGGGAAAATGGCATGCCGTAAAATAGAGGGATGTTGTGTAAATTGCATGTGGCATGTCCTTGCTCTTGTGAGATTTTTTACGCATCATGAGTTTCATTGGGCCTTCGCAGTGCATCCAGGACGGTGTCTACGACATCACGAAGTTTGTAGCAAACCACCCTGGTGGCAAAGACAAGATCATGCTTGCTGCAGGAAAGGCCATTGATCCTTTTTGGTGTAGACCTGAGGATTCAATCAATTCAAACCAATGTCTCAATTGGGAATGAGGAAGAATTCATTCAAATCAATGATTCCAGACCACCAATAATCATAATCCAAATAATTCGAATCATTGATTCATCGGCGATGCTTGAGATGAATTCCCGAGGCGAATCTACCAGCAGCACATCGGCAGAGGGAATGCGCTGGAGCTCCTGGAAAGCATGCGAATCGGTGATCTCTCTGTGGTTTCCTCAGACCAGATTTACACAGAGAGAACGGAAAAGATAGAAAAATAAAAAGATGGAAAAATGAAGAAAATTGTAGGAAAAATGAACAATCTATGTACATCTATTGGTATAGAAAATCTATTAGAAATATAGAAATGAATTAAGAAATCGGTAGGAAAATCATGCGTGAATTTTTGCTCATTTGCAGTTTCTATGAACATAGATTTTATGCATCAATTTGCAGATTTCTGAATTTCTATGAACCTCGATACTTACAAGATAAGTGTGTATACATCCTGAAATACAGATGTGCCTCCAGGTGCAGTACGTCTATGATGTGTATATGTTGTGCAATTGATCTCTAATCTATCTATATCTTATCTATAGATCTACAAACTATCAATAGCTAAGACCTACGTTGATTCGTTTTACAATTTATACAAACAGAAACGATTAGTCATTTATAAATTTACAATTTATACAAATCATTTATAGTCGTTTCTTTCTTTCATCGCTTCAGGATCCACCGCAGCAAGATGACGGGAGCGCCGAGCTGCCAGATCTTCATTTGTTTTGGAATTGCCGTTCTGATCTACACAACACCTGTGACACACCACACTTTCGCCAGGAATTGTTGTCCCTACAACACAGATCCCGAACGGCACCCTGTCCAGATCTCAGAGGATCAGGTAAACAGTCGACCGTGTTGGCAGTTTGTCACTTTCACCACGTGTGAGGCCTTGATTTTTCACAACAGCAAGCCTTGCAATGTGCGCCTGCGCTGTCAGAAGTGCTTTCGTACTTTGGAAAACATGGACATTGGATTCTTGTTGTAAAGTGCAGTAGTCCAAACATGCATAGCCATTAACCATGATATATTTGATGTTTGATGTGCATAAATGGTAATGGTCTAACCATGATATGTTTGATGTTCGCATGTCGAAGGCTGAACTTCCCGCGGAGTTGATGTTAGACTCGTGGCTGACGCCCAACCCTGTTTGGCCCACTGCCTCAGAAGTGTTTCGATGTCAAACTCAGAAGGATTTCCATTGCCAGTTGGAAGCGTTTGTGTTATGTGTGTTTCCATAGTGATTTATTCTCCATAAACAGTATTGATATGAATTCATGCTTACAAAAACATGAGGTTCTCTTAGAAAACTTGAGATCATCTCTAGAAAACAGCAGATTCTTCCTGTTTTCGTCATGTCTTCGCTGAGGTTCATCCGTCATCACCACCCGGTGCCCGTCGTGGACCCCAAGCAGTACCGCCTCTGTGTGGACGGCATCGGGACGAAGTCTGTAACGCTGTGCTTGGAAGATCTGAAGAGCCGCTTTGTCAAGCGAGAAGTGCCTCAGCTCTGAAGAAGAGAAGAGTTTTTTAGAAATATTTATTCATATAATGTGAAATATTTATATTTAGTTGAATATTAATTTATTTAGTCTTTTTGAATATTGTATATATATACTTTTTGATATTACGTAATCATATGCTAATTGTAGTGTATCTCTAATACTTAGTGGTTTTGTCTTTAATCTCTAGTTGAATCTCTAATTTTTTCATATTGTTACGATTGTAGTTTTTCCTTGAACAAAACAAGTATCTTAAACAGAAAAGGATTATGTCTTACAGGAAATGTATCGTTAATACAGAGAGATGTATTAAAGAGATTGTGTTTGCAATCTCTTTTAAGGAAGTGATTTTTTGATACACAAAGATTTTGTGATTAGGTCTTTAACAAAATGCTGATTGGTCAAGATTTTCTCAACATCTGTGACAAAACATCTAATGATAATCTCTTTGAAGTATGGAAGGTATTTTTTAAAGATGTTTTTCAGACATGCGCAATCTCTTGGCTTGCGCCCAGAATGCTCACAGATTTTGTTGGGTTTCCATGATGTCAGGGGAATTCCGTGCCCAAGTCATTTGGATGTGGCAATTCTGAGAACGGCATGAATCTTCCGAGTGGGCCATGTGCTGCTGAGAAGCTTTGCTTCAGGTTGTCGCCACTCTTCAGTGCGGTGGAAATCGAAGATCCGAATTAGACCAAATTGAAAAGACTTCAGGCATTCCATGGGGCTTTGGAGCAATGTCAACTGCCAAATTTGGCGGTGTCTATTTGCGGGAGGCCGGTCGTTGGCAATGTCAACTGATTCTACTCAACGTTTTTTTCTAATTTCTTCGATTTCACAGATGTGAAATGTGAAAGTTTGACTTAGAATTGAAGTTTTCTCATGTTTTCCTCTCCCAATTCAATGATTTCTGAATTTTTCAATTGACTCACGTTAATTGATTGAAATAAGTTTCTGAAAAAGAATCAATTAATTCTAAGTTTATGTTCATTGCTTATTGTTTCGTTTGCTTGTTAATTAATTTGCTTCATTTTTCATTTATTGTTCTTCTCCATTTGAAGTTTCGGCCCAGGTCTTGCAGCACTGTGCAGGCCTGAGCCACGAGAACGTGGAGGCTTTCGAGGCGCAACCTGTCGTGGATGGCAACCTGTTCGTGTTGCCAACTTGTCTGGACGTTTCAGAGGAGAAGTCATGGGTTTCTATGAATTTCCTGATGGGTTTTCTTTCATTTTTGTTTGATATTGTTTTTTGCCTCAAGAGATGTTTATCTATCCTTATCCAACTTTATTTTCATCTTCTACTAGTTCTGGTGCTAAGCAATCGCATTGGTACTACTTGGCATTCCACTTTTGGGACAATTGTTGCTGGTTCACATTTACACCCATTGCTGTTGCTACTTCACTCCTTTTTGCTGATGCCCTCATTGCTAGTTTTTGCAGGTTTGCTAGATAAGTTTGCTCCCGCGTTTCTATTTTGAACGTGTTTTTTATCGCTTTTTGATTCCTAATATCGGTGTCATTTTATTTTTGACTACAAGTAGTATCCGCACAAGGCGGGAGCGGAAATTTCCAAGCATATAGGTGCCTACAGGAACGACATTTGCGCCTATAGGATGGAGCGGACCAAAATCACCAGCAGCAAAAACACCAAGTCAAAATCGTCAGCACACAAAAATGTGGAAAACAACAGCTGACGACAGGCGACGACTTGAAGTCTTGCAGTCAAGCCCGCAAGCAATGATGAATGGTGAGTGATGATGGTGATGACGATGATTGAAATGATGACGACAAGGAATATATTGGCACCCAACAACAAGACCGCGAAATCAGCAGTCCAAAACACCAGCATTGAATCTTCGGCAAAACAAAATGACACGGGCAAGAAGCAAACGGAAAACAGAAAACTGGATGGACCAAATGCCGAAATCAGTTAACAATTCGGAGCACCAAATGCCATGCTTGCCACACAAAATGACGATCCAACACTTCTCCAAGATCACTTTGCGCAGCGCTACCAATGCGGAAGGCAATTCCAGAACAGCTCCAGATGCACCAAATGCCCCATTTCTGTGTTCTGGTGATTTTGATTTGGTGTTTTGAATTTTGTGGCGTTGGTAATGCTGATTTGGTGTTTTGTTGCGTTTGTAACTTTGTTTGGTGTTTTTGTTCTGGTGGTGATTTTGTGTGTGTGTGTTGGTGATGCTGATGATTTCTGCAGATGTTTTTGTTGTGCTGGTGATGTTTCAGTTGGTCTTTTCTTCTGTCTCTCTTTCTTATTGACCCTATATTTTCTCTCCATCTCACAACTAGATTTGATAATATTGCATTATTTCCATTTATTTCACAATTGTATCTTATTTCTTGCATGACTTTAGTATTTGTTCAATGAAAGGATAGGAAGATGTTGGAAGGAGATCACCGGTGCCGTCGTTTTTCGGCTGCGACAGGTGCGGCATGTGATCTTCAAGTCGTTGGATGGCATGGAGGCAGATGTTTCACTACTTTAAATTCATTCAGATTCACAGAAGACATCCATGTAAAAGATAAGTGAGACAATTTAAATTCGCACAATGACATCGATTTCTTTATGAACGAAGTTCTTTGCATGTTGCAGTTCTTGTTTTATGTTTTTTCGGATTCGATCTGAGGCCAGCATCCCCGTGGAGAAGGCGCTGAGCCCCTACGGTGACGTTCTTTTGGCCTACGAGATGAACGATGAAGCTCTGAACATGGAGCATGGGGCTCCTGTTCGAGTTGTTGTAAGGGCTCCCAAGAACGACCACATTTCTTAATAGATTTGGAAGAAATGTAAAAATGTAAAAATGACAGCACCGAATGGGGCGCACGAAGATGTGTACAAGCGATTTCGAAGATCTAAAGGATTTTCGAGGATTTGAGGATCATGAGAATTGCGCAACCTGGTACCACAGTATCCGAAGCAGAATGCTAGAGTCCGGGAAAGCTTGTTGGGTTCTGTTTTCATCGCTGCACAAACTTTGCGGATGAACATTTGATTCGAAGTCAACAAAAGCAAATCATCAAGGCTTAGGAAAATTGTTTAAGAAATTTTGGGAAAAGAGTTTCTTTCTGTGCTAAGTTCGAAGTTTTCTTCGAAAAAGTTCGTCAAAAGATGCTGAGGTCCCAGGTGTCGTGGGCGTTCGGAATGTGAAATGGCTTGGCCAGATCACAGCCTCCAGACACTCGTCGAAGTGCCGGGTTGATGCGAAAAAAGTTGAAATGTGACATGTTTTTTGATAGAAATATCATATTCAGGGGTTGAATTGTTTATCAATATCATGTATTCATGAGTTGAACTGCTTTAGATCACACTAGACTTCTGATTGCTTTCGATCAATATTCTATCAATAAAAGGGTTATTTCAATCAATGTTACATCACATGTCCCAATTATTTTATCAGTAAGACTCAGTAAGAGATATTCTTCCGTATTTGTTATGGAATAATGAAAGGATAACAAGGATTCTTTTTAATTCAACGCATTGGCTGCAGTGAAGCCATCATTTGCCCAAATTGATTTGTTTGTAACTCTTCCCTACGAAACGTCTGTGATTTGGCGGGTCAGGGTGATTCATTTTGCTCGGTTTCTGAGGAGACACCCAAGTATGGCCCGATGTGGCTTGAACGACGTCATTTTATGGTTATTGACCTCCTACGCCCCTCAAATAAAGAGACATCCAGTGTCCAGGGTGGCCCCCCGGAAATGCAAAAAGTCGCCCCAGTTGTTGGATCACATTTGCTTTGCGTTTCAGGGAGCGCCAAAAACCCAGCAGAGTCGACAAAGACACCATCGCTTCAACTTTCATCTCCCATCGTGGATTTTTTACTGTGTGGGAACCCTGCTCCAAAGGTTGCATGCCATGTGTTTCGCACTGTACGGATGGATGCCTGCTTAATCTGTGAAATGGTTATTGAAGATTTGTGACACAGAGGTAATCTTTCCATGGAACCCCCAAAACTATCGTTGTCACAAGGGGGTCTCCAGCATGTTCTTCCTGAGGAGAGGAAGCTGAAGGTCCATGGCAAAGAGGAATCGCCTACAAAGGTTTTTCACCCATGGTCAAGGACTGTCAGAGGACTCAGAGGACCACTGGACTCAGATTGCACTGCCTACCACCGCCTTCCAGGATTTAGAGGGCATCGACATTGACCAAAGCTCAGAGAAGTCCTCACAGTCACAGGACTCACCACATGTCACACCTTCGTCACCACGCTGCGCTAAGGAAAAGATTCCATCCATGCAGGACTTGCCCATCCAGTCCGCCATCGTAACTCCCAAAGCTGGAAGCACGGTGGAGCTGGATGACATTGAGGCAATCAATGAGATGCATCAGAGCGAGCATCAGCATCAATGAGTTCAGCTCTGTCTATGTCTTAAATCATGACGGCAGAGACAAGTCTCAACATATCTCAAAGCAGTGGCAACATCTCCAAGCAGTGTGAAGGTGAAAGGATTTGCTTGGAGCGGTGGAGGTAGAGGTACGCTGGGCGAGCTGGAAAGCTTATAAGGCTAAAGGAGATGGTAGCAAAATGTCGCAAACCTGACATGGAGTAGCAATATGGCTGGCGCAAGACAAAAAGTGCAGTACAACAGCGAAATATGGCTCATGAAGTGCTAATGTTCATATTTGGACGCAATGTGCAAGTTTTTTATGAAGGCACCACATTTGCAGACCACTTCAAGAGCATTTGCCAGGTATTGTTCGAGTCGACGTGTCGATTGACGAAGGAAACACTTGGGTCACCGCCGACCTTTTGGATGGCAAGGACTTCTCAGGGTGAAGGGAAGCGCAGCTAACCACATTGAAGGTCTGCAGCCATTAGAAGTGGCAAAAGACAGCCATGGAATGTTTGAAACAACGCGTCACTACGTTGAAGCAGGGCAGATCTACTGTAGTCTACCAAGAAAACCATGATTTTGAGATTCTCAATGAAAATGAGTGAAGTGTTGATGTTATGATTCTGATTGTTTGATCAATGAAAATGATTGATTCTGAACTTGGGATATGAAAATATTTGGGTTATCACAGCATTCGAAGCGGTGAACCGCTCTGACTAATCTTGATGCAACTCTCACCTAGCATCGGCCGTGAAGAATCCAAAGTGCAGATGTGTGAAGGATCGCCTCTTGATGTGAAACTTAGAGAGAAGGTAAAGAAATACTACGTATATTTAAGGTAGATATGATAGAATACTCATATAGAATAAAGATTTTGCAAGACCTATGTAGATCTATAAGACATGTATCTACAAAACTGTTAATAGAGAGGATAGGGGAGAGAGAGAGCAGCAGTTCGCTCCAGGACCAACCTTACAATCGAGCTTGGGCCTGGACCTTCTGGGAAGCTTCTGCCCTTTGGCTCGAGTCCAACTCGAAGGACATGATGGGTTTTAGAGTTTATGAAGAAATATGTTTGGGTTGCAATGTCTTTTCAGATGTGTTTTCATATTGTTTTCGTTTCAATGGCCTACCTTGGAAAGGCTTGCGGTTTTTTCTAACAGAGCCGCTAAAAGCATTGGCAGCAGAGCTCCTCATGCGGAGTGAAAGAGACGAGTTCTTTAAGCGCTGGACAACTCCCTGGGGACTTGGGATTCCACTAATGTGTACGAGAACAATACCAGTACTGCCTTGTGACTCTCAGGGTCATTTGTACAAAAGTTTGTTTTTATCCAGATGTACAGTTAAGATTTGGCTAAGATGCTTACCACTTCTTAGTTCAGTCACAATTTCATACAATGTCCCTAAGCAAGGGGCCCAGGCTGTTGTGAGCTGAAAAGACGCAGACGGAAGCAATCAGCTGAAGTGAGAACCAGCATGCCGATGAAACAGTTTAGACAAGGACTGTACCAATAATGATACATATTATAGATACAATTATACATGAAAAATATGCATGTGATTGTAGTACTACCAATATACTACTAATACACTACTATACATATGATCGTTTCATCTCATGGTACTCCCAAGTGTGTGGGCTGAGTACAACCGCGTTCAACCTGAGGTCCCAGTTCCTGAAGCCCTGAAGGGCAAAGAAGTGACGATTCTTTGCCGAGCCATTGATTCGGCGTACAGCACCTCGGCGCAGCATGCTGACGGTGGAACTCGGTGTGGTGACCATGTGGTGACCGTGTGGTGATGTTTGGAGCTGTCATTCAGCCTGTGACGTTGAGAGGTACTCAGCCAGAAAGACCCGAGCCCCTCTGGAATTTGCGCGGTTTGAATTGCAACTGTTGGCATCGTGTTTCTGTGCAGCACCAGGAGTAAGGCTTCAGACCTCAACTTGAGGTTAAGCCGGTTAAGGAATGCCGACTTTTCAACGGCAGTTCCATGTCCAAACTAGGAGATATCTCAGAGAAAAAATATGCTCACATTTTTTAGCAAGTGTGTCAGTTTATTGACGTGGCCAGTCTTATTTGTTTGACCTTTGTTTGACCTTTGTTTGCTGATGTTTGTTGATCCTTGCGCGGCAGTCTCAGCAAGCTTTGAAGCACATTCATGAAAAAACATCTCAAAGTTGTACCAGATGACCAGCATCAAAGTCCACGCTCAGACGTGGTTTAAGAACCTTGATGCAGCAAGTCAAAGCGCCAGTGGGTCAACGCAGTTTTTCTTTCAACAAGTTGACCTTCAGAAGTTGTAGAAGTTCCTTGCCCAATATGCGCGCATGAGCACCTTCTTCAACCATGGTGTGCGAATCTCAGGGGCCTCGAAGGGAGAGAGCAAATAGCTACAATGAATGTTATCCATCGTTGTCTACAGTCGTCTACAGTTGTCTACTTGAAAAAGACAGCAAAATGTTCTCTTTCTCTTCTTCCTTGTTGGTCAAGAGATATGTGAAATCTGGTTTGTGTTCCCTTCCAAGTTTGTTGGTGGTGTCAGAGTTCACGGTTTTTGACTACCTCACATTGAGTGCATTGTGTGGGTGTGCAAGGCTGTGGAGAATGGCTTAAAGAATCCTCTGAGATCACGACACTAGATTCGGGATGGACAGATTTCCCAAGGACCCAAATTTGGTTAGTTGGGCAGTTACATTGAATCCTCCCTTACCCGCCATCATCATCATCATCATCATCATCATCAACAAATTCTGTAGCCATGTTGCAGTTTCCCATATGTTTTCCCCAAAAGATCCCAATTTCATGCCAGTAAACTCAGCATTTTCCCAGCAAAATTTCAAGTTTCCATCGCAGGTACCGCAGATCCTCGAGACCAGCCTCACGCCAGGCGGGACCTCTTGGATCCCAAGGATTGGTAAGTTGATCTCGAAAAAATCCATGTAAACATGGATAAAACATGATGAAACTCATGTAAGTACTCAAATTACTATGGAGTTTATAGATAAAATATGATAAAATCATGTTAGCAACTATGGGAAGTGGGAATTGACACCTCATGAGCATCGATTGGTTTATTCCGTCGATACTTTGGTGATCAACTTCTTGCTGCCTCCAGTGTTGTCGATGCGATAGATACAACCCAGCCCTTTTTTGGAGCACCCCGGAAAAGTTGCAGGATAGCAAGAGTCACGGCATGTTTCAGCCATGAACCTCAAGAAATGGACCAAAAATGCGTAGAAACATAGGCTGCACAAGTCCAACCCTGTTCTACTGAACCTATCGTGAATCTGAGTTCCTGGATGTCTTATTTTGGATTTTCGAAAGTCCCGCATTTCTTGCGTTTGCCATGTAAAACTTGTATCCTCAAACCGAAAAGATGTGGTCGAAGTACATTTTACGCTTCAAATTTCCTCCGTGAAGCCAGCAGAGTTGTTCAACAACAAGATGGACCATTTGCGTGAAAAAAACACAGAAGTAAGTACTGGGGTTGCAGATGCTCGAAATCCTGGATGAAAGCCAGCCGGATGACCAGGCATTTGCAACATGATTTAGACCACTGGTGGAGAGAAGACATAGCTCTCCCAGTCATTGGCTTTTGCCCATACTGTTTAGCACATCCTGAAGACACCCAACTTCAGAGCAAGTTGAAGCTAGTAGAACCACACAGCGCGAGTTGATGTGCTCATCCTTTGCAGAGTTTATTGTGTACAGTTCAAGCTTATGTTGGCTGTTCAATATTGGTTTCGCAGAGTTTCAATCATGTTGCAATACGACACTTTCAATGTATTTCGAACATGTTCAAACAATATAGATGTTGAAAGTTATTGAACGATTCTTAATCACTAGATTGTGTAAACCACAATAAATCCAAGAGTACCACATGTATTAATCCACAGATTTCATGTGCATTTCTGTATCTTTAACGTATTTTCCATTTATTTCATATGCATTTCTGTATAGTTCATGTATTTTCCATATATTTTCCATGTATTAATCCACATTAATTCATGTTTTTTCATGTGTTTTTCGTTGCAACTTTGCTTCGAAGTCACTGCTCAGGCCTCGCCGGGGCGCCGTGCGCGGAGCGAGCGGCGTCGCAGGTGCATCGAAGCACTGAGAGCCGCTTCAACAGATGCCAAAAATTCAATTTCTATTGAATTTCAACGTAAAATTTGATATATAGAATTAGAATTAAATATTAAGTATCAAATTATGTTATTTATTAAATATATTAGATTATATTAGATTATTGTATTGAATATCATGGTATATTTAGCTTAGCTGCTGTTAGCTCAATAAGATGATTTGAATGTAAACTGCTTCCCATTCGGAAGAAATGAAGTAGGGACTAGGGAATTGGGATAAAATGATGAATAGGAATCAAATAGGGAATGATGCGAATGGGTGTCATCAATGATGAAGTGCAATGTGACCATCCATTTTGATCGTTTAGCCTTCCAAAGGGGAGCAAGGGATGAATGGGATGAACACCATACCAGCTCATCCGGCGTAGCAAGGTGAAGTGACACAAGACCTGACAATTTGTGAAAAAAGTTGTATGTTTCTCGATGTGTTCAGTCATTTTAAAAGAATCACACGAGGTTGTGACTTTTTCTCGTTTTCGGATACCATTGGAGCCATAGAAGTTTCACCGCTGGATCACACAGACCACTGGTCTTATGCAGGCATGACCAATCAATCGTAGCGACAGATTGGTGAGAGCCAACAATAAAAAGGCTGTCCATTGATGTTCTGTTTGGGGAGCACGGTGCGCATGGAAATTCACATCAATGACGAAAATACCTGTGGTGAAATGGAGCATTGGTCACCAGGAGCAATAAGCAAAGACTAATGTTCGAACATGTTGAAACCAGCTATGGATCAAGTTGGCTACTTTGTTATGGGGGATTGCGCTTACTTGATTTGTTGTTCAAAATCATCATAGAATTTGGGGACTGCATGCATTCACCACAGCTTGTTTCAGCCAGCCCAAGAGACCAACGTTCCTTTGCTGATTATTGCTTTTTTGCATTCTGAATCTGCCTGGTAAGAATTATCATGCGTAGAAATAACACACCAATCGACCAACAACTCCATTGAAACATCTCTTTCACTTGTAACAGCAGGATACTTTTGTTCAGAAGTACGGCCAATGATGAATCTGTGTTTGCATTTGCGATCGGGAGAGTAGATTTGTATTTTGATAATTCAGACATTGCATAAGTTAGAGATGACACATGGACATCCTGCAACTGAAACAGAGCCTAAGCAATTCCAGATTCTGAAAAAACATCTTCAAACCCAATTTGACGAAAAGAAAATGACGCCGATGACACCTTCAACTTTTCACGTTTCAATTCTGCGCCGACTTGTTGGTTGCAAGGTCGCGGAGTGTTCGCAACCGGTCGTTTCGACGTTGGGAATCTCAGAGATTCAGCAGTGACACTGAGAGTTGCATCATTACTTGTATTCATCACCATGGATAACAAAAAGCTAGTGATGATTGATTCATCCGTAGTTATTGTTGGTGCTTATCCCCTGCAATGAATCATGATTGGCAACAACAAAGGGTTAAGATGCTGATCAGCTAAGCTTTGCAAGTAGACAGCTATAACCACTCAGATAGCAGGGATAACGCCAACCCAAACAATCAGCGTACATTGTGTTCCACGTTGCAACACGTGTTTGTGTCCGCAACAGCCCACTGACTCTGTAGCAAATCAGCGGGCTGCCGCTTTTCTGATGATTTTTTGTGAGCTAAGTACGGCGCCATGCATTCTCTTCATGTACTAAGTTGCAAGACACTTGTTCATACTTGTAACTTACTGTAACCTGTATTCATACTATTTACTGTTTTTATTGACTAGTCAATCATTTCATGGTGATAGAGTGAGCTAGCTGTAGTGTTTTCGGCTTTGTCAAAAACATGCCTGAGAAAGTCCACACAGCGTAGAACAGTTTGGTTTCAATGAATTGTCCTTCAAATTTGTTTGAATTTAAATATATTTAACTTAAGTTAAGTTATTAATTCAGCTACTTCAAAAGTTTATCCAAAAGTTTATTAATTTACTTATTTTAATATTTTTTGTTGATTGGCTGAAGTTTGAAGTGCCAAGGCTCTCCTCGTCGAAGGAGTCCTCGAAGGAGTCCTCCGAGTCCGAAGCTGACGTCCGAAAGACACAACGACCACAGCAAGGAATTTAGAACGGACAACTTTCTTCAGAGACGAATTTAGGACTGAAATCAATCTAAAACAGTTCAGTTTGAATTAAACAATTAAGGACAACAGTTGAACAGTTCAGAAGTCCTCAATCTAAACAGAAATCTTTAGCTGTTAATCTGAAAGTTGGTTCATTTAAGAATTAAACATTGGCAGTTTGTAGCTTTGATCATTGATGCAGCCATTCTGCGTTACGCCATGTTCGCTCCATGAGTTTCCACCGAGGACCAGTGAGGAGGACCCGGTGCTGGGGCAGGGCACGGTTGCCGGGTGTACCGTGTGCTGATCTTCAGGAGAAGTGCATCTCCAAGGCGTCGTCGGTCTCCCAAAAGGGTCGAGAGGCGCAGAACGGGAGAGCAAGGAGAGAGAGAGAGAGAGGTGGTTCATTCTTAATTACGTATTTAATGTTGAAATATGCATTTATTTGTATTCTCATTGAATATGTATTTCTAAATGAAGTATTGAGAATAATATGAGCATTAAATACAGAGAAATACGTAAGAATAGAATGAACATTAAATATGTATGTATGATTATTGCTGTATACACAACTTCTAGACAGAGAGGGAGGAGATGTTGACACGGAGACATTTGCAAAGTAAAAAATCGAAAAAGGAAGATGGGAGGAAAGAACGAAGACAACAGCAGCTACAGCAAGAGCCAAAAGAAAGGATGATTTGCACATGTCGACGAGCGCAACAAAAGCAAATACCACTCGACATTGCAGCTTCCAGTTCCAACATGTGGCAAATACCATCCTAGATGCTTTCGTTGACTTTACCTGTTTGTATTTCTTTCCTCAGTTGTTTTATTCATTCTGAAGCAGTAGATCTTGTTTGCTGTTGGATACTGTTTGATGCCTGTTGTTTTGTTGTTCTGGTGCTGCCTCGTTTCTGCAACCCTAAAGCCTTAAACCATAGTAATCAACAATAAGATTGACACTCGACTTCAATCAGCATCATAAATGCTCCATCGTTACCACCGTGCTAGCACCTTCTCACCAAGCTATCAACTGCTTTTGCTTCTTCTCCTTGTTGTATCTTGTTTTGTTTAGCCGTTTTTAGTACAGGCCTACGGATTTACCATCTTTATCAGTTTCTCGAATCATTCAAAACATTATTTTTCAAATTCAAATCATTCAAGACCTGCATTTACCTGGATCACATGATCCTTCACTCATTTACCACGTTGTTATCTTTGAATTACGAATTTCAAAAGCAAAATCTCATGCAGTTTCACCTTGTTGCTGACCTTTTCCTTCATCCCAACGGCATGACCACGGCATGGCCACGGCACCGGGTTGTCGCCGGTGGTCCACCGGCCAGGTCCCAATCGGTGCGGAGGAGGTCGCCCAGCGCGCCGAAGCCGCGGAAGGCCTCGTCCTCATCGAAGCGATCGAGGCGAGCAAACAACAACACCAAAAGGCGATAATTTGCTATAAATAAAATGATTCTATTTTCTATTGTTATCTATAAATTTCTCTATCTATAAATTCTATTTGTTTATCTCTATTTTTATCATACATTTTTTCATAATTTATACATAAATAAGAATAGATACTAATCTATGATGTATACAATTTATCTAATTTATATAATTATACGATAATGTATGCTGTATTTGTCTTCTTGAATTGCCATTTTACGGGTTGTGAAGACAAGCACACGAAAACTTGATCTGAGTTTAAGTAAAGGTTCAAAACATCAAAAGCTGCACTCCCTGCAGATCGCGGAAGAAGATCGGCGCTGGTCCATTGCCCTCAGCACTTGGGAGAAGACCCATGCATGTATGATATGATCTGTCATATATGGATTTTTTGATGATTTATGTATGCCCTTGAAATATGTCTAACTTGGTTTTGCACCAAAACGAAACAAAATCGAAGTGTTTTGAGTCAAGAAAAGAACGACTTTGAACATAGTTTAAGAAAAGAGCTCAAGAGAATACTAGCAAAAAGTAATAAAAAGATGATATATAAGCATAAAAAGAGAATATATAAGAAACCCCTTGGCAAAGAAGGAGAGTTTCCCAAGCTGTGCAAGTTGTAGCACCCAGGTCGGAACTTCAGCAGCGGTCCCGAGCCATCGGTGTCACAGGATTTGCTTCGAGATTTGTCAACGGGGCCCACCGGGACTGCGGCGACCGCGGCCCCTTTTGGGTCGGTGCCTCCCTTGAGTGCCCAGTTGTCCCCCGGAGTGATTTCTTCGATGCCTGCGACTCCAGGTTTGTTGCGCAGTCTTGGACTCGAAATGTGCGCAGATTTCAAACGAGGAAATTGCCATCGAGGTGAGCGATGTAAGTTTTCTCATGGAGATGGTACTGGAAGGGAACCTTTCGGCATTGAAATGTGTGCTGACTTTAAAAGAGGTGCTTGCTTTCGGGATCACTGCAAGTTCTCTCATGGTGAAAGTGCACCACAAATTGCACGTGTGGTACCAGTTGTACCACGGCTGGGAGTTGAGATGTGCGCCGATTTCAAACGTGGTGCTTGCTTTCGTGAACGCTGCAGATTCTCACACGGAGAGCCTCTGGGTGAGATGTCTTCGTTGTCTTCACTTTCTCTCAATGGATCTTCCAACTTGCCATCGGCCTTGCCGTCGGCCTTGCCATCTCCTCAATCAGCAAATTTGGATGTCGCCGAAGCTGCAGCCAAAGCAGCAGCAGCGCTCATGGCCAAAGAGACTCCAAAGACACGAGAACCGCACGGACCGAAGATCGAAGTTGGAAGCGACGTCCAATTCTTTCACAACGGAACTTGGACCATCGGCACTGCCTTGGCATACTCTGCGGATGGAGAGAAACTCACCGTGCTCACAGATTCCGAACAGCTGGAGGCGTCCCGTAGCAAGGAGAATGTGTGTGTCTGTTGTGATCAAACCTCGATGCTTATTGGCGCTACGCTAGGCTATGCTATGCTTATTGGTTTCATTTCTGAGTCAGGGTGGAGAGCACATATTTCCAGCAGTCTCCAAGTCAGTCATAGGTCAGAGTGTCAGAGTTTTGTTTCTCAAATCGTTTGATCTTCGACATTTTGCAGCGATGGTGCTCTGCTTGCAGGTTCCGCTGACGACTGTGAGACGTCCGGCTGTTCTCGCCTCAGACACGCCGAGTCAGAAGACTTTCGACACCAAATCTTTGTTGAAGAGAATTCTTTTCCCTTAGATTCTTTCCCTTAAATCCTATCCTTCTTCTCTTCTCAGAAATTATCTTCTTTTCTTTCTCTCCAAAGTCTCGACTCTTGGGAGACTCTGCTCTCTTCTCCTTTTCTTTTCCTTATATTTCCTATCCTTCTATTCTAAGTCTATTCTTCTATTTCTTTTTCCTCATTTTTCCTTCTCTACTTCTGCATTTCTGTGCTCTTTCTATATTCTTTCTCCTCCTCTCCTCCTCTCTTTCTATCTTTCTCCTTCTCTCCTCCTTTGTTCCTTTTCTCAGCTGTGCTCCGAGGCGCCTGGGCTCCTCGCGCCATTGGACCGGGCCTCTGTTTGCGACTTCGAACTTGGAACTTCCTTGCACCTCCCTTGGAACTTCCTGGTGCTGTTCCTTGCTGTTGCTTTTCTCAGGTTGGAACACCATTGGTCTTAGCCCCAGATGCACAAGTCTGAGTTTTACTTTGAAAGCATGCTGTCTCAGGCCCCTCAAATGCCTCTCAAAGTCCCTGCCACTTGGAGTCAAGCCGCGAGAGAGGACACAGAATGAGACAACAAAGATAAGACCGAACAATCGATGATAAAGTCGTAAACAGATCGTGAATATTCGCCAAAGATGAACAAAGATGAAGATTTGGCAAAGTCGTAATCATAGATTTTTTGACATAAACAGAGTTCAGAACTGATGTGGTAGGATGAATTGCATTTTTCACCACGTGGAAACAAGACATGGATCGTGTCCTTCACACGAGCTATGGTGAATTTTGAATCTTAGGCGGATGTCACGTTTCTTAAGAAGTGAAGACTTGGATGAAATGAAAACCAGAAGTCCCGATGAGTTCTCCCAATTTTTTCCAAATGAGTTTGATGGGATTCCCATATGGGATATGGAGATCATTTTGTATGGGATTCCTATGGAAATCGGATATGGAGATCTTCTGATGCGCTTCTTGAGGTGCCTCCGTTCGGATTGCCTCCGCTCCCCCCAGCCCGGACGACAGAATGATCGAATCTCCAAGAAGCGCATCCGTTGAAAGTGCTGAAAATTCGATGGAAGACGTATGAAAGACAAGTGTGAAAAATTGTGAAAATGCATGAAGGACAACAACCAGAATGAAAGAGATGAAAAGAGTGCATAAAGGTGTGGAATATGAAAGACATGAGTCATGTTCCTGGACACAAGAGAGAATGCCATTTCTATGAAGCGAAAATTGCATAGAAAGTGCCCCATCATTATCATCATCATTCACCCCTCCCTCAGAAGTGCTTCAGCCAAGATCAGTTGTTGCAACGAATTCTGAGACACTGAATTTTCCGCACCCAGAATTTGTTTTCCCAATTTCTGTTGTCACTTCGGCTGGGTGGCGTCCCTTCGCCCACTCCATGCTCGCACTGAACCTGAAATGTTGATGTCTAAACCCGGATGCAAAAGAGCAACACCTTAAAGAGGCAAAGAAAATCAATTTGTTGCAGGATGAAGTCCTCCTTAAACTTCAACAAAGTGACCCACAAAGTGACCTTTGAATTCGATCGGTTCAACCAAGTGACCCACCCATCGTTCTCGGTGTCCAAGGCGGCTCCTCTATCCGCCTTCTCCAAGGCCATTGCGCCAAGCTCAGAACACTGCAGACTGCTTCACCTTTGCGACTCTCCAAACCCTTCACGAAGAACTTCAAATGAAACAAATTCCGTAAAAAACATGTGTTTCTTAATGAAAAGTGAAGCAAATTTCTTAATAAAAAGTGAAATAGTGAAGCAAATTTCTTCAAAGTTGCGACTGCACAACTGCACCAACGACTTCAGATTTGGTACACGATCCTTGTCGCAGTGGTGTCGCTGAGGCTAGCGCTCCTCCAAGCTCATTGCAGAGTTTGTGAGACAAAACTGCCGTCGATGTTTAGTCCTTGTCAGTGCTGTTGCATCAGGTTTTCCGTGTTTTTTTTGTTTATCATTTATTGAATTCAGCATTGGAAATAGAAAAAAGGCAGTTTCCTTGAAGATGTTAGTTTGAAGATGCATGGGAACATGTGTTTTGTTCTACTTTTGGTTCGTACTTGTATATTTGAGCTCGGCTCAAGCTTTAGCATGCACCCGATAACCTCGCAAGATTATTGCACTCGCGATTGCAGTCATGTGTCGTCTTTGTGACATGTGAGGTTGCAAATGTTCATCGACTTTCATGGGAATAGCACTTTCAGTGACAAAGTTGTGGACGAGCAGATGTAGAGTAAGAGAATGTAAGAGACTTTTCGAGGATGGTGTGAGGACCTACCAAGCACAAGACCTTCAGCACCACCCCTTCCCCACAAGCCCGTCGGATCTAAGCCAAGCCTTCAGCAAGTTGCACAACTTTGAATCCGATTTGCACTCGGCATAGCTCTCGTAGTCTTACCATCGCCCCGTTTGCGTGACAATTGGATCGCAACGTTGATAAGTTTTGCAAAGTCAAAACTCGCAATGGCACTGTTCTTGATGCAGAAGTGGGAACAGATGCAGGAACCCAAACTCAAAACCCATCCACATCGAGAGTCAACTTGATTGAAAAGCAGAGTCAGTCCGTGGCTGTCCCAACACAGGACCGGGTCACCGACTGGTCAGGACTTTCTGAGCGATTTGCATTTTGACTTCTTGCAATTGAAGTCATGATGGTATCGAAGTGTAAGGGAGAATGATAGAAGTTTTCTCAGATTCACCAGGACTCCTCTCCAGTTTGTCTCACATCCGTGGAGAACTGGGAGATATGTCCTCTGCTTCTATAGCAGCGGGAGTAGTACCTTGGTGCGACCTGAATGATCGCCAAGATAAAAACATTTACGGATCAAAACATCTCCAGAAGCGAAATCTGTTACGGATTAAAATTTGAAAACACTTTTGCATCAAAACATGTTAAGCTGAATTTGTTGCGCAAAAGTTTGATTAAAGATTCTGCGGGGCGAAGACTTTGAATCTGGTGCAGTGTCATAGGTAGTCGGGCTTCGAGCGGTTC
>VSDK01008297.1:0-25577 GCA_009767595.1 Symbiodinium kawagutii
GACGGTTTCTGCATCGAATCCAAGGGCCCCGAAGTGGTGCAGCCTCTTGGCTGCGGGTATCCAGGGATTGCAAGCAACTGAGAGGTGTGAATGATATGAGTCTTCAAGATGAGTTTCCTGGATCCTAGGAAAAGTGCTCTCAAAATGCAGGCACATCCCGATAGTCAGTGATAGGTCATAGTCTCTATCACTGGTATCTTTCTTCTACTTGAGCCGCATTGCCGTAGCGCTCAAAACTCATATTACAGTAGATCATATCTGCTCCAATCTGTGCAGAGATGTTTGAAAGGCAATGTTAGTTAGCGGCGTTTGTCTGTCTTTGCTGAGGAAGATGTTCGAAGGCTTTGCCAACCATCAGGCAGCGGCTGAAACTGTGCGGGGAGTCCTGGAGAAATATCTCTCCAACGAGCGACCCTTCGCTGCCTCCATTGACAAGAAGTCGCTTGGCAGCAGGGAGGTGGCACAATTTCCTGGAGGAGTGGAGATGGTACTGGCGATCCAAGAATCTGTTTGAAGACGAATGAAAGGCATCCACTATTTGGAAGCTCACAGGTTTTCGCGTGAAGTCCAAGATTTGATGCAGATAAGTCCACAGATGGAAATCCCCCAGTAGTTGGCTGGTTAGTTAATATTGACCCATAGCCATATAATCAATTCCTGCTCCAGCAAAAAAAACACAGTTGTGATGCGTCCGGTGGAGCAAGCTGCGAGGCAACCCTATGACCAGCTGTTGCTGGAGATCATCAATCAGGGAAAGGATGACTTGGAGAAGGCCAGGATAGTATTTAAAGAAAACGAGAAAGAAAAAGGGCTCAGAAAACATGTTAAGCACATCCAAACGGAACAATCAGAATTAATACGAAATGAGGAGAAGAACAAGAGAGAAAACACTCAGAACAGCGAGAAAGAAGGAAGAACGAGAGAAACCAACAACAAAGCAAGAAGCAAGAAGAAACAGGTGGACAATTCTCATTCTTACTTTTAAACATTTGCGAAAGGAAAAAAACAGACAAGAAAAGATCACAACACTGAGAAACCTATGGAGAAATGAAATTGCCATAAAAATAGAAAACATATGGAAAAGTAACATAATCATGCGCACACACATGCACATCAAGAAACAAAAACTGAAAAACAAACCAGAGAAGGAAGAATCATCAAAATATAAATGCAAAAAAAAACAGCGGACACCAGAAGCCGCAATAATTGGGAACAAGTCCAAAAAACACACCGGTGATAAGAAGGAATAGTGAGACAAATATAGAAAAACATAGCACGAACGCAAAGAAGCAGAAGACCTAACCAGAAAAACAGCCGAAAAAACATAACGAGAAGCATATCGCAGTATACAAGGAAAACAAGGAACTCATCAGAATAATAGGTAAAACAACAATGAAAAACAACATAAGAAGAAGGAGTGCTGAGAAAAGATAAAGATCATACACATAAACATGTGATAACAGGAAGAAATGTGAGAAGATCATGAAACGCCGACAGAAAAAGAAGACGCAATAGTGGGAACAACTAAACATATAAAACAGACACATATTAGGGCTGCATGAGAAACATTTTAAGGCATATCAAGTCACAAAGCAAACTTTAGATAGGAACACACAGAGAAGAGAAATACTAAAGAAGAATGTAGTTTCTAGGACGGTGACATGGCAGCGATGGAGAGAGAATGACGATGACAATTTAAGGAATCACAACCAGCAAAAGAAGAAGGAAAAAGAAGAGGAAGAGGAGGAATGATAGAAAAAAATGAGCTTGCTGTCTACTTTCTTTTTTTGCTGTCTGACTTTGTGAGCCAAGAAAGCAATCCTGCGATCATTCAGCCATGACGCATTAGTGTGATTTGGGGACTCATGGTCGCAGGTTCTCTTCATGATCGCAGCCCACAACAAGCTCACATCCCGCAGCGAAGCTGTCATGGCCATCCTGCGCGAGATGGTGGCTGCAGAGGGATCTGGCATGTCTTGCATGCATCTTGTCGATTTAGCGTTTTTTGATGATTAGATGATTAATTCCAGATCATCTTGGTTCGATGGAGCAAATCAAAGAAAGCGACCATATGGATGTGTGTGATCATGCTCGTGAAGACTCAATGACTGGTGCCATGTGGCATAGATCAGCCTGAGGTAGCCCCAAAATTGATTTCTTCAAATCCTTTCACGCTGCGTTCCCCACCCCAAATCAAATCAGTGGCTTGTCACACCGAGGTATGTGCCAGACATGAGGGAGGAGGAGATGGATGGAGGCGTTCATCAAAAGGTCCTCCAGATCAGCCAGCTTCCCAGCACTGCCGCTGTGGCTGGGGACTATGGCAACGTGCGCCACCTTGCACAGCAGCTGCTTGGTACTTTGAGAGCCTTTGGGTTTGGGAGACAACAAACATCCAAAAATGGGCCCTGAGTGTACCATATTGCAAGCTGGTGTGCTGGTAACTTTTCTTGTCTCTGGCTCTGGGCAAGAGATGTTTCAAGATCAATTTGCGTTTCTCATATCTCACCCGGCGTTGAAATCAAATTCTCCAGGGCCTCACTTCACAACTATTAGTTTGTTGTTTTATATTTTCTGTCTACAACATCCCAACAGATCCCTGTGTGGGGCTCTGAGTGAAACTGCTGAGGGCTGGCTAAAAGAGTTGATCAGACATTTGACTTGAGTCAGACATTTACCAGAAACTTTCGTCAGCTGGACAGGTCTTGACTCGTTTGGACTTGTCTGGGCTTGTCTCGGCTCCATCCGAGGCTTCTGGATGTGTTGCCCCAGGAGACCTATGAGCAGCGCTTGGGTGGCCTCCAAGCACAGCTACGCACATTGGATGCTCAGGTGGGACTTTCAGATCTCGCTTAGTGATTAAGGTTGGACCAAGAATGGCCTAGAGTTGAGTCTCTGGGCGTCTTCTGGGCTCCTGTTAAAAGGTTGGGCTTCTCCATCATGAAAGTCGAATTTATCACCTGGCAATCTCACAGGAAGTTTCCATTGAGCAGATTGTTTGAAGCTTGTGGGATTCATTTCTCTTCGAAAAGCTCAGAATTTGAAGATTGACACATCTTTCCTCCCATGGTCTCATTGCAGAGGCCTGGGCATCAAAGTCAGAGATGCCTGGCGCGGTAGAAGGGAACTTGGAGGCAAGGCCGAAAAGTGATGTTGAGAGTGAATATGCTGGGGTATGTTGAGAAAGGTTTCCATCTGGAATCTGATGCGAGCACTCTGGCGCACGGGTTGATTCAAGGGAGGACTTGAATGTGAGACTTTCACAAAGTGATGCATCTTCTATGCAGGTCTTTGGTGTTTGCCATTTGCTTTCAAATTGCCAGGTGGAGCTCTTGGTGGATGCCTTGTACGGTTCAGATGCCAAGGTGCAGAAGGGTGCCATGCAATCCTACCTGCACTGGCTGGCAGCTCCCAGTCAGCTGTCCAACGTCACCATCCAAGAGACCTCGGCCACATGGACACAGTTCTTCCCTGTGAGGGAAGGTGAGACTCACCAGCGACATGGCTTGATGTTGTTGCTCCCCGAGCTGCAACAGATGGAAAACACCTTGGAGCAGAATCTGCCTGCCTTGGCTACTTGGCCGTGGAAACCAAAAGCCTTTCGCTTGAAGAAACCGATCAGTTTCGTTTTATCCTTTCAGCCCAGTTCCACAGCACTATAGGCACCTAGAGATCTGTATGGAGGTTTGGCGACCGCTTCAGGTTTTAATCGGTTTTAATCGTCAAAATGAGCAATGTTGGGAAGGCAGTTGTGGTTGTTCATGCCGTGCCTCCACAGGTGACTTTGCAGGGAAGCAAAGCTTCTGTGCCCTTGAACTTTTTGCATGTGGTGTTGGGAAAGGACGCCTTCCCTTCGGTGACCGACCGAACTTTGTTCTACAACACTGATGCTGAGCTGAAGAAGGTTCTGAAGCAGAGCCAGGAGTGGGTGTGGAAAACACGACGATCATGAGCCCTGGGTCTTGGGTGGTTGGATGCCTCCCCCAAGTGGATAGGTTTCGGAAATCTAGACATGAACAGAGCAGACTCCGTTGTTAATGGGATCATGAGTTTTGATCTCCACTGTGCAATGCTTCAAACTCCGAAATGTGCAATCTTAGCCCTTCGGAACCTGTCCTTCCACACAGCACTTCAAATTGAAGCCAGCAGGACATCTTCGCCAAGAAAGCTGAGCTGCTGAAAGCAGCCGGTGTTGGGGAGATCTGTTTGGTCCTGCCTCAGCCACCTCGACATCCTCGCTTTGCTAAGTTTGTGTTGGACGAACAGGAGGACGCACCAAACATTGGGGAAATGGGTTGAGAAGGGTTGAGAGCGTCCCAGCGGCGCGTTATTTTGGATGGTTGGCGATGGGCAGAGTCTGTCAGCCCATGAGTCCTTCATCCACCTATGCGTACAAATTCAGTTAGCCTACCCAGAGAGTCACTCACCGCTTCCCCCAATTCAAGGCCAGCGGAAATCAACATGCAACCAAAAGATAAGGCCAAACTGGGGTCGAGCATGCGCGTCATTTTCTGTATTTCAGTGATCCTAAGTGGAGAAATAGCAACTGCATTCATTGTACCTCGCCAGGTTTTCAAGGGGTCTCTGAGACAGCGCTTCAGGAATTCTCCGAGCAAGAGATGGCCCGAGACATGTGGCCTTCCTTCACCGGCATGTTGGAGTTGAGTGCTTTGAAGCGCATCTACTCCTTGCAGCGCATTCACAAGGAAGCGCGGCCAACTTCTCACATCTATTTGGCCACCCAACCTGCTGTGGGCGGAAAGGCTCCAGCTCCAGAATTGCTGATGCGAGCCTTGTATCTCTCCAAGATCAACAAAGAATCCTTGGGTCAGTGCCTTGCTGACAGTTTGGATTTAGCGCTGGATGAGGTGGAGCACGCCATGCTGGATCCCCGAGTTTCCAAGTTGGGTCCAATGACCAGCCGCATTTTCTTGCACTTCCTCAGCGAGTTGGACATGTCGCAAAAAGAGATTGGACAGCTGTTCACTGACAGCATCAGCAACCACATGGGTCATCGCAGCTCTGACATGATCAAGTTGTGCATCGATCAGATTGAGGCCTGACCCTTTTTCTTTCCAAGATAAATGGATTGCAACGAGCTTGGCAAAGCAATTCTCACGTGCTATTCACAGATTTGGCAAGCATGTCATGTCCAGGTTTTGGGTACAGTACATCAGTGAACGTTGGTACCATTTCAAAATTTACAAAGCCCTTGTTCAAAACCACCTTCTCACAAAGACTTCATGGTTTGATAAAGATGCAGAAGTTCCCAAGGATACCCTGAATACTTCCGGTAGGATTTGTTGATATTTGGTGTCGACTTCCCTGCGCACCTCATACTGCTAGCTACAATTTTCTCAGGATGGATTCGCACCAAAGTGAGAAACTTTCAGCTTCCAAATGCGCCAGGTCAAGGTTCATCAGCGCACCAGCAGTGGCTTTGAGATCTTGCGCCTGTCTTTGTCGTCTTTGCATGGAGGATTCCTGAAACCTAAGCTGCTTCGTGAGATCCCAGACCCCGTGACGGGATACCCCTTGCGATGGGAGGCTGCAGATGGAGCGCAGAGCACAATCACAGATCATCCGCATGTGGTAGACCACGCGCAGTTGAGCCACCTGCTGATGATTTAGCAGAGTTGCTTTCATTGCAATTTTTCCTTCATTTCTGAAGCATCCTCATGAAGTGTTATTGACATAGTCACAACATGATTCCCAATACTATGCTCGTGGGCATGCTACCATCCCCCGTTTAGGCGCAACAGTACACCACGCAAAACCCCTTCAAAATACAAGAACTGCGATGTGACGACTTTGCCACCATCCGATTCGACGTCCAGGTCAGTATCAAGCAAAACGCGTGGCAGCTCGACGTGCTGGATCCAGCTATGCCTATGATTTGCCAGGTGACTGGGGCTGCGGTAATGCTCGAACACTTTATAAGCGGTGTTAGGGTTGGCTATGGCATGCTCATTGTTGGCTGTACATAGTAACAGAACTGAATACATGAATGGATATGACAACTAGAAGTGGAAAGGTGAGCATGCAAAGTTGAAACTCAGCTCACTGAAAGACACAACCACGCACCAAACATGGAGGTGCCAGCAGCATTCATAGCCAACGCAGTCCTAACCTAAAGTTTCACTGAGCATGCAACATTGGACGTGCCAACTGTGTCCCAGTTCCACCACCTAGCGTCAGGAGATATGCACTGGTCATTGTCAGTGGCTTACTACTGGTATGTTTCTGCTTGTTCCAGGTATGTTGCAGTTGGCTCTGACGATGAAATGGATCAATGCCACTGGCGCCGTTTCTGACGCGACAGTGCCCAACGCCCCTGCAACGGGTAGCCGTCGCCGCAGCCCATCGCCATCTCGCCAAGTCAATGCAGCAGAGATGCCCAAGGAGATGCTGAAGGCCACAGAGCTAGTAATGGATTGGAACAAGATGGAGCTGGTTGAGATGCTTGGACTCTATCGTGAGAATTGTTTTCTGTTGTTTTCCAAGAACTGAAGGGTTGAAAGGATCATTGCAGTAGCTGCTGGTGTATTTGCGTTAGAAGTAGGTTGGAAAGGGCCTTGCACCTCCAATCCCATGAAATACCTCAGGGGTCAGGGATGAGGGATGGATCATGGGCTCAGCAGTTTATTGTTCACTTTGGTTGAGATGACTTTGACTCGTCGCCAACTCAATCACTTCTGATCTCTCGGGCTTTCCCAGGACGGAGAGGCCTGAGGGCAGCAACGACATTGGCATGCTGGCGTGGAAGATGACCATGAAAACACCTGAGTATCC
Organism: Symbiodinium kawagutii; assembly: GCA_009767595.1. Lineage (NCBI taxonomy): Eukaryota > Dinophyceae > Suessiales > Symbiodiniaceae > Symbiodinium > Symbiodinium kawagutii. The sequence goes on from VSDK01008297.1 coordinate 6,793, forward strand.
TCAAGGCCGTGAGCTCATCTTGATCTCCAACGATGTCACCTTCCAAGCAGGCTCCTTCGGTGTCAAGGAGGACCGGAGGGACTTGGAATGAAATTGCGGCAAACACCCATGCTTGTGACTGTTGAAGTCGTTGCTTGTTCGAGTCTCAACATTGACAGTACTCCTACCAATGATTTAAAAGTTTTGATCAAGATCCCAAATGGGCAGCCCCCAGCACATTGGCACCCCGTAGCAGAATATAGCCGGTTGTAATTTAAGATCACGTCAAGATTAAGGTCATGCTATTCAACCTTTCATATCTTTGGAGTTCGCACATGTCAGGATCAGTTCTTCCAGAAGGCTTCGGAATTCGCCCGGCTGCGCGGCTTGCCCCGCATCTACGTCTCCTGCAACAGCGGTGCCCGCGTGGGTCTGGTGGAAGAGTTGAAGCCTCTCTTCAAGGCGAGGGTCGTTCACTGGAAAACAAGTTGCTGTTGAGATTGAACAACGGAGATTCTTGAACCCAGACATGTGATCTCATCGCCAAGATGCTTTGCATCGAAGTTTCTTTGGTGGGGAGATTTTCAGGAGATTTAGGGAACGGAGATCATGAAGTTGCTGAGGCGACCAAATGATTTGCCAACATGGTGATGACTCCCCAGGGTAAGAGTGTTTGGATTTTTTAGTGGTTTTTTAGTGGTTTTTTAGTGGTTTTAAACCACAATAAATGTTTTTAGTGTTGGTACAGCTTTTTTTTTGTGGTTTTAAACATTCACACAATATTTTCCGGAGCAATTACTAACAACCAGTGCAAAACCACCAACCAGCTGTACACTGAAAACTTCAGAATATTAACAGTGGATGAATGGGCATTGGGGGGGTCTGTTTTTTTTGCCTGCTCAATCCGAAGAAATGTCTCTATATCCAAGGTGGAAACATCGTCCAATACATGATTGTGGATCTTTTTGCATGGCAAATGAGCATGCTTGTGAGAGTACGACAGTGGTTTTTTTTGAGGTTTTATGTCAATGTCCGTTGATGGTATCAAGGCCCATCAGTTGGGTAAGGTGTCGCACTATCATGCAAGAGCCAAACTCGAGCTGGGCACCCATTCCAAAAGGGACCGGGTATTGTCTCATACTTGTAGCAATAGACTTACTTTAGTGATAGCACGAAAGGACTTGGAATGGGGATTCTGAGGCAATTTTATCTTGACTCATGAGCCAATGGCCGGATGCGAGACCTTGTGCATTTGAATTGGAAACCCTTTCAGGTGAAGTGGCTGGATCCTTCCGATTGCAACAAGGGCTTTGAGTACCTCTACTTGTTGAAGCAGGACCGGGTGGTATCTCTGCACCGTTTTTTTAAATTAGTGTCAGTGTTTTCTGTCTTCACTCCAACAGGAGAAAGCTGTTGACCTATTCTGTGCAGTTTCCTTTTGAGCGCGGCTGCAGGATTATGAGAAGCTGCCGGCTGGTACAGTCGAGGCGCACAAGGTCTCAGAGAACGGCGAGGATCGTTACGTGTTGGATGCCATCATTGGCGAGGCACAGCTTGACGGCCCCTTGAAAACAATGCAACATGCGCATAATGGAAGCAATCTTAGTTGGCACAATGCCGATGTAAAAAGGACCTATATCAAAACTGCTACCGGCGCGACAAGACTTTGTTTGAGTTCCACAAGCTTCCATGCATGTCAAAAGAATTAGTGGCTAGTAATGACTAGTACATGTATGAAGGGGTTGCACTGAAGCACTCACAACAGCTCTTTCTTGAGTAGACACTGGAAGGGGGCAAAAGCATGCCTACATTCTCATGATGATTCCCTGAATCCTTTGTGTGTGGCCTTGAACTGGCTCCCGACTTCAGGGCATGAAGAGCACTCAAGGCGGCATTGGCGTGGAAAACCTGCAGGGCAGTGGTTTGATTGCGGGTGAGACCAGCAAAGCATACCAGGCGCGTGAAAATGAAATTCCTTTGTCGGTCTCCCTAGTGGAATTCTATCAAGACGGGGATATCCTCCAAATGCTTAACAAACCGCCTTCAAAATGAATTGTGGGAGATCTCTGGCTTGTATGATCTGATATGCTCATGTATAGATACCTTGTGTTCGAGCTGGGACGGTGTTCTTTTTTCATAGACTCAATGCTAATCCAGCTTGAGTCTTGTTTCTTGAAGAGGAGAAATCAGAAAGTCGCAAACCCTGAAAGACACCCAAAGGCACTCCATTCACTTTTGCATCCTCATCACTGCTGCCCCTCAGGACACATTCACTCTCTCGTACATCACAGGGCGTTCTGTGGGAATCGGTGCTTACCTGAACCGCCTGGGCCAGCGAAATATCCAGATGGTGACTGGGTGGTGGACAGAACATTGTCGTGGCAATTTCAAGAAGCCTAAGTGAGAGGGCAAGAAGTTAGATATGTTGGAATTGGCAGCCAGAATCTAACATTTCATGGTGCCAGAAGTAGAAAACAGCTGTAAAGAAACAAATGCTGACTGAACTAATTCCTCATGATCTTTCAGTGATTAGCTTGCATGTCATTACATGTCACAACTTCTAGATCTCTCAACTGGCATTTGATCATGTTCCGATTTTAATGACCACATTGTTTTTGCAGAATGTTATCATCGGCAAGTGGCCCTACAGACGCCCTCCTCGCCAGACCTTGCATGCATACACATTCAACCCTTTTGTTCCGCTCGTGAGCGCTTTTTTTTCCTCCAACCCTTTGGTAGCTCCATCGATGCCAACTTTTTGCATGCTGTGGAGTATTGCCCCCTATAGATAAATGTGTTTGGACCTTACTTATATCTTATATCCTTCTATAATGATATCATTGCGACTATCATTCTGATTGTTACATTTATTATTCCTATGATTACAAAAGGGTGCAGCACTGCGTGTCTCTTTGGCTTTGGGTCTAGGGGAGGGCCGCTGCCACCAAGGTGAGCAGCCCCATGATCTTGACTGGCTATGGAGCTCTCAACAAACTGCTGGGCAAGTGGCTGATCTGAGCTACGGTGGGTACCCAGAGACACTTCAAACAACCCAAAAACACGGTTCATCTAAACTTCAATTGACTTTCAAAACTTTTGCGGAATTCATCGCAACATGGGACTCCGCAAACAATTCTTTGGGGTTTGAGGGTCCGTCCAGTGGTTTGACAGGCGGGGATGTGATATCAACAAGCGTGGAGGTATTATGTAGATGGGATGCTCATGAAATCTTGAATGGATTTGCACGCTTGGGATCCCTCTAGTGTTCGTTTGTCAGCCTGCACATTATACATGGCCCCCTTTCCAATCTGGCTGAAAAGCAGCTTCCAGGAATGTCTACTCATCGCAAGATCAGCTGGGAGGTCCTCAGATCATGGTACCCAACGGAGTCACCCATCAAGTTGTTCGAGATGATCAGGAAGGCATGTCTGCCATCCTGGATTGGTTGAGCTTCGTGCCCAAGGATGTTTCGTCTCCACCTCCAATGTGCCAGATCGCCAGCGACCCTTGGGACCGTGATGTGGAGTTCGAGCCATCTCCATATCCCTATGACCCACGTGACTTCTTGCGCGGTGTCATTGACTACGAAGGCCGCAGAATGCGTGGCTTTTTCGATGCAGGCTCTTGGAGCGAGTACTTGGAGGGCTGGGGTCAGACTGTTATCGTGGGCCGTGCACGCTTGGGTGGCATCCCCATGGGCGTGATTGCCGTGGAAACTCGCAGCGTGGATCGTTGGGTGCCAGCAGACCCATCGAACCCTGAGAGCAGCGAGATGAAGGAGACCATGGGAGGCAAGGTCTGGTTCCCAGACAGCGCCTTCAAAACCGTAGCTTGGCACGTTTGGGGACTGAAGTCTTTAGGTGCTTTGGACTTAGGCTGGATTTTCCGAGGCATTTAGGCTTGCGAATCCTTGGAACCCCCTGAAAAATCTAATAAGTTAAAGGGGGCAATGGATTCATGATGATTCATACTCAGGGACTGGAAAGAACGATGCTCGAAGTTCGTCACCATGTTGAGGGTGACGGATTGGCGAATTCCAGTCACCCACTTGGAGCATCAGTCTGCAATGGGTGGCTCCCTTATTGCAATAACTGTTTGCTTGAGAGAATGTCAAAAGCTTTACGACTGAGGCACAAGCTCTGAAGGATTTCAACCGCGGCGAGAACTTGCCAGTGATGATCTTCGCAAATTGGCGTGGATTTTCTGGAGGCACCCGGGACATGTACAACGAGATCTTGAAGTTTGGCGCAATGATCGTGGACGCACTTGTGGATTACCAGCATCCCATCTTCATCTACATCCCCAAGCATGGCGAGTTGCGAGGTGGTGCCTGGGTCGTCATTGATCCTGCCATCAACCCTGACAAGATGGAGACTGGGGTTTGGTGTCAGCATTTTTCAGTCCTATATTTTTGTGCACTTATTAGATTTTTTCTTTTGGCCGGATAGAATGGGTAGAAGCAATCGCGAGGGACTTTTCAGCAATGTCTTTGTGGACGTACAAGTCATGAGTTTGGCTTTCCATTAGCCGCACTTAAAACGATGATCCAATCGGTTTCGACAGAACCCAGTGGAATGATCTTCAGCCAACAGCCAGAGAGAGCTTCAGGAGATGTATGCAGATGTGGATGCCAGAGGTGGCATCCTGGAACCTCCAGGCATTGTGGAGGTCAAGTACCGAGCACATCAGCAGGCCCTGATTTGTGGTATGCGGGTGTGGCTTGATGAAGGGTTCAAGGTAAGATACTACCATTTCCAGATGTTAGTTGCAAACTGCTGTAAAGGATGATTTCAAATGTGGCATTTCACACGTTTGTTTCAGGGTTCTTCGACCACCAACTCGTCATGCCCCAGGGTTTGCAGTTCTCAGTTCCGAGTTCAAAATTTGCTTTGCCTACCACTGTTTTCCGCATGTATGACACCGTTCTGCAAGGAAACACGTGGAGAGGACGTACTTGGAAGGAAGAGTTTGTACAGGTCAACAGGTTGATCGTTACTGTATATACAATGATACGCTTGTATGGGAAGTCGAGATGATTTGAATATCTTCTAACCAGTGCTAGGGGGAGCTGCCGAGAATCACATCTAGTGCGGTGGAACATGAGTTTTTATGTTGGTGAAACTGTGAAACGGTCAAATTGTTCCATTCTTCATTTTTTCTATTCTTTTCTTCTGGAAGAAATGGCTTGACCATGGACATCCATGGACTGAATCAGGGCTCTCCCCAGTCCACGATTTCCCATGCTGATCACCGGCCCGGCAAGGTGGAGGCCATGCACCGCATTGACGACAAGCTGCAGAAGTTGGACGGTCAGTTGGAGTCTGCCAGTGGCGAAGAGAAGCTCAGCGTTGAGAAGGACATCAAGGCAGCAGCTTCAGAGTTTTTGACAGGTTAGGCTAGAAGAAATCTGATGTTGCAGGAGGTTGCAGGGAGAGATGGTGCAATAGCCCCAGTCCGTCCCTTGGTCTGTACATAATCTTCCATATTTCTCCCATGTTGCTGCCTTGAATCTTGGGCAGCCAACCTGGATCTTGTTCCATCTTGTACCTCAACCCTGGCCTCAACTTACCTGAAAGGCCCGCGAGAAGCAGCTGCTGCCTCTCTACACCTCGGTGGCCACCACCTTCGCTGACCTTCACGACCGGGCAGGGCGAATGAAGGCCAAGGGTGTCATCAGGGAGAGCATCACTTGGAAGGACTTGGGCTGGGCAGAGCCATCTGTCCGTGTGGACATCTTGGAGGTCCAACTAAACATCGATGTGAGGGCCGATGTGGGAAAGATGACGGATCAAAATCATGAATCAAGTGTAGGATGTGACGTAATGACTGACCTAGGCACTCGCTCGTGAGCATCGGGACAGTGTAGCAGCTGGTCATTTTCCTTTTATTTTGGCTGTTGTCAGGAAATGCCCCTTTTGCGGAAAATGAACACCCTTCCACGGACATAACTTGACATAAAACCGGGTCTACCTTGTTTGGATGTGGTTGAGCAGGACTCTCGTCGATTCTTCTTCTGGCGTGTGAAGCGACGCGTCCTCCAAGATTGCCTGATTCGCCGCCTGCAAAAGGCTGGGCTGGGACAGCAGCACCAGAGACAGGAGCAAAATGTACAACGGCAATGGCAACACAATCAACATAGGAGATCAAACCACCATTTTCAGCGATTTACGCATTGAATAAGACTGGGTTGCGCTTGTTTAGCCATGCCCCGAGTGTTTCAGGGTTTGAACGATGCACGTCTTTACATCAATACTATCCACAATTGAATACTGCCAATACCACAATGATATTGGATCATATTGACTTGTCACCAAGAGTCCCGGACACGGACTGCATCCAGGTTTGTGATTCCAAAGCATTTCGGTTGTGATATCATGATGCGACAGGAGCAGACGGATCAGCCTAATCAAAGCTCGGACAATCTATGGCACCATTGCAAAATCTCGCCAAAATAGTTCAAAATACTTCTTGGTGGACCAATGGACAGCTAAACAAGGGTGTCCAGGAAGGTCGAAGTTGGTCCCACGAGGCAGATGAAAGACTGAGCCACAAGGAGGGCGAAGCATTGATTCAGAAGTGGGCGCAGGAAAGCAATGTGGACCACACCAGTTGCTTGTCCGCCTTGTTGTCTCAGATGAATCAGCACCTGCTAGTCGTTTTAGACCATGCAACGGTGCAAAATCTTCAGACAGATCAGGGGTTTGAAGACGCGAACTCAGAATCAAAGATCTTAACGTAAACAGCGCATTTACAACCTGTAGGAACTATGGGACTTGTAGGATCTCGTACGTGACCCGTGTTTTCAAGATGTCGATGTGTCGCTCAGGTGACATCAAGATGGTTAGCTGGTTGGAAACGCAAGATGTGGAAGCACGCGCGGAGTCAGTCAGGACAGGAAATCTGTGGGCCACCAAGAGGCATACGACCCATCTACAAGGAGGATTTTTTGTTGTACATTGAAAGAAAGTATGCATACTGCATAATGAAACAAATAGATACTGTACATATATAATATGTCAATCTCCTGCCTCCTGCGTGCGAGAAACAATGCGCTACAATGATGAGGCACTGTTTGAAGAGACACTCAGCCATGATATGGTGTGGTTCACACATTGTTCTTGATCAAACATTCCCTGATTCCAGATGTATAAACAACAGTAAATAATTGACTAACAACCAGTCAAAGCATCCCAGGTCGCTGAATTTATGGAAAGATCCAGATGCAAGCAGATGCATAGATACGTCGGTTGCTGCCCCTGTAGACTTTAAGTCCATCATCCGCTGCGGCATCAAAATTCAATGCCAGGAGCAACTTCCTGAAGTCGCACATTCAGGCACAGTGACCGGAGATATAGCTTGTCCAAACGCACAGCCTGTAGAAATGCTTTGATTTCTTGCTCTCACCGACATGCTGTAGGCCCCACCAATCTCGTTCACTCAGACTTCATTGTGTGTTGGGAGGCCTATGGAGGCCTCTAGGTGTCCCTTCAAACCAGCCATGGCCATCACTTCAGGAGCTCTTCGACCAGCTGTCCGAGAGTGAACGATCGACCATGCTGAGCAAACTGGCTGGAAAGTGAGTCTCCAAGAGGGAGTTCTCATTGCTGGAAATGAGTCTCCAACAGGGAGTCCTCATTTTTTTATGCTTATTGATTGAAAGTCAGAGGGATGTCTCAACACTTTGATATCTTTATTTATTGGTAAAGACTGGCCAAGTCGAAAGTAGCTGCGCAGGATATGCGGAAGTCCCAACTGTGTTGAGAGATCTCCAAATTGTGAAGACTAGACATCTTGAAAATGAACGGAACCCAGGGCACGGCCAATGCAGCAAGCTGCATTGGCATAGGCCCTTGAAATCGGTGTTCCCAACTGCATGAACCCTGTATAGCTAATTTCGCTGAAGAAGCAGCGGAGACACCTAATCATTTTTCTCAGTTTGCGACAACAGCACACCAGACCTGCTGTGCCTTGCTGCCAGCAACTGGAGGTCTTCAGGCAGACTTATCTCCAGAGATCTTTTCCGAAAAGTCTGCAGAAGGCCTATCCAGAAACTTCATTGAACCTTTGATATCTGGAAAAATGCCTTGAGTGCTTTGCACCGGGTGAGGTCGGCTTTCTTCTGTGGTTTGCGCTGAATCTCTTACAGTAGTTGGCGGCTGCCTTGCGACTTCGTACTAAATATAGACGTGCTAGTCTCGTCATTTTTTCTGCACGCGCACGGGCTGATACCAGCGACCGTTTCTCCACATGTGAACCCGAAACTAATTTGAAGGGAATAGAAAAGGTCTTATCTTGTTTTGCACAGCGTAGTTGCACTTTCCTTTTGTTCTTTCCGCATGTCTACGCTGTGCTGCCAGATCAAACAGCTAGAAACCGAACATTTTTTTGTGACGCTTGTAAAATGAAGGTTCGGCAAATCGAGTCATGGAGTCTTAGAGTCAACTTTCTCATCTCCAGAGTTGCCTTCAGGTTTGATTTTGATACAATGATATATATATATATAGTTTGTATAATAGTAAAATGGGTTATTCATTTATTGATCTATTTATGTATCTATTTACTCATTTATTCATTTTTTAAAGGTTGTGCTTGTTTTTGCCTTCATTCGCACTCCATTTCATATCATTATCTCATGCACCAGAAACTGAAAACCATTCCTAACCTCGAGGAACATCTATTCATTCTTGACCACTAGTTTGATTTCAAGCAGCTGCTCGTTGTGCCATCAGAAGTCAATTCCAGCATCTGCAGGCTGCTAGACGGAGCACCTGCTCTGTACGACACTCAGGAGCTGGTTGTGTCAAGTCTCGAAAGGATTGAAGGTGCTTGGTTTTGATCAATATAATGGTTGCAGTGATACTGTCAATCATGGGCATAACTTCGCCATGGCTCACATCAACAAGTTTGCGGGAGCTCAAAAGTGAAAGGGAACCTGCGGTTCCTGGCTGAGGGGAACGTGTTTCTGTCAAATCGCGTGCTAGGAACTGCATGGAACTGTCGTTTTCTGCAGGTGTGAAAGATCTCGGCATTTCAATTTGGGCTAGTTTGTGTCAACTGCGCTGCGTTGGTTCAAGCAGTCTAGTCTTCACATACTCAATCATTTTGGCGACCTGCATTGTGGTGTTGCCATGTCGGCAACTGGGACCAGTTGAAATCACATCTGTTTCTCTCTCCTTCTCTCCCCTCTCTCTCTCTCAGTGAAAAGAGATGCAACTAACTTTAAGTGATATGTTCCAAAGATAGCTAGCCAGCGAAACTTATCAGCAATCTAGAGTTAAGGGGACAGATCAAGTTGTGCGTGGTCCGCCCTTTCCTCTAATGTACCAGTGGAGGAAACGTGGCAAAACTCCATCACTGACTTTTGGTTCACTTGCTGTTTGCAGATTTTTCGCAGACCAATTGTTGGCGTTGCTTAAGTTTTGCATTCCTTTCGCAGTGTCCATTTCAGTCAAGCTTTCCTGAGAAGATTCATTAACTTGTACTTATCAAGTCTCGATGGTGAATTTCACGTCACTACGGAGATTAGATTCTCCAGCAACAGAGATGCCCCAGCAGCAACCTTGCGTTTGTTTCTTTTGACATTCCTGGTAATTCAGGCGATGAATCTGGATCCGTTGGCCAGCTATGTCAAGCAGCGGGAGGGGCTGCGAGTCATTCGCAAGGTGCCATGGTGTGGCAGGAGAGGGAGATGTAGTCTTAAGAGATAACGATGTCTGATTTCGACATTCATGTGCCTGGATCACCCGCTCGCGGCAGATTCTCATCTCGAACAATGGCATGGCGGCTGTGAAGGCCAGCGGGCTGCAGAGTGTTTGAACATGTTTTAACCTGTTCTGGTGTTGGGATGATCATGGCATGGCTGACCTTGTCAAAGATTGGGCCTGTACTGTAGCAATTCCAAACATCATTTTGAGGGTTCGAAAGCTTCAGCACGCGGGGCAATATTGTCATCTTTCGGTTTTCTGGGATTTTATGGGTGCGTCTTGGGTTCCGAACCATCATTACAAATGTACCATTGAACATGCAGGGTTGCAGAGTCAGTCTTTTCTTCGCTGCAAAACAGTCTGCACATGTCAGGCCATTCTTTCCATGCGACGATGGACCTTTACGGAGTTCTCTGGATGATTTCGGCGGTATGTCCGGGAACCACACCGGTCAAACTTAGAATGAGATTCAATGATAGTCTCAACGACGTTACCATGGTTGATGATGGTTAATGATGGTTGATAACCAGCTAGTTGATGATGGCTAATGGCTAACAATACTTGAGTGTTGAGTTCTCTTGAGTTTGTCTTCAGTCTTCGTCCAACCAACTCATATTCGTTCGCGCTTAGACCCAGCTGGGGCAACAGTGATGTCCAGCTTCTGGTGACAGGGTTTTGCCAAGCAACACATCTGTAGGGTAATTGGGCGAATTTGGAGGCCCCAAAGTGATGTGATAGACCCCAATGACAATCCCAAGAGTACTGATCATGGTATGGAGAATATTTGATGAAAAATAGAAAAAAACACTAGTATCAAGATCATGGGTACTTACATGCCTAAATCGGAACGTGTACGATCGATCGTGTTAATGAGTCGTAGTGAAGTATTATACCTAAATACATGTAATTATATAGATGAACATTTTTTTCCTCTGTCTCTTTCTCTTTCTCGGCTCGTATTGATGTTATGTGACATCCGTGAACAGCCTCCCAGGTTTGGCTCCGAGCAGATCATCACCTTCGTTGCCATGGCAACCCCAGACGACCTCAACGCCAACGCAGAGTTCATTCGCTTGGCAGATACTTTTGTGGAAGTCCCAGGTGGCCTGACACCCCCAGACGTACCGACATTCACAACTACCGTGGCGGTTTATGAATAGGGTACATGGGGTGCCGAACTTAGAGACCCACAAAGTGGGGATCTGTTTTCAGGTCATGGATGTGGTAAGGCCACCCTGAATGTCTTTCATGGCCCAGCTTTTCGAATGGTGCTGGTAGACTATCATGTCTTCACGCTTCACGCGCACTCTTCCTTGTAGATGTTGAACCTTGCCGCAGGTGGCAAGAATGTTAACAACTATGCCAACGTGGACTTGATCTGCCGCATTGCCAAAGAACAACAGGCAGAGACAGCGGGACAGGGTTGGTGCAAAAGGACGAGGAAGGCTTGAGCTTCAGGAGGCTCTTGAACAGTCGGTGATAACTACTCGATGAACCTTTTTCAGGCAGCAGCTTTCGGCAATTTCTCAGCTTGAGAACCCACATGATTCGCCAAACTGGAAGTTTACCTCAGGTAAACCTTGACCCTCGATTTCCTTTTCAGGTTGTTAGGGTATGTACCATGACCCTCCACAAGTGAACACCCTGGACGTTTTTCTGTAGTCCTATTGCAAATCTGCCTCTTGTCGTTGAGCCGTTCGGAATGTGCATTTGCTTCCTTGTTATCTCTATTTTCGATTATTTTGCAATGTTCCCTCCCCTCCACTCTGATGGTGCTGATATTGGGATCTTCAAAACTCCAACTAGGTCAGACGTGGCCCTCCTTGCAGGTGGATGCAGTTTGGCCTGGATGGGGCCACGCCAGTGAGAATCCCAAGCTGCCCGCCAAGCTCAAGGAGAACGGCATCACCTTCATCGGCCCACCTTCAGGTGCATCAAAGGGCCGAGAACCCCTGGTGGAGCAACTTGCAGCCATCGCTGGATTGGACTCGGCTTTAAGACATAAAGATACATGAAGTATCTGAAGGCATCTAGAAAGTGTGTCTAAAGTGCATAGAGAATGACTGCATTTTAATGTCTGAAGCAGCTGGAAGATGGAGATTATATTTGAAACCATGATGCTGAGTCAAATTGACAGGCGTGATGGCTGCTCTGGGCGACAAGATCGCGGCCAACATCTTGGCGCAGACAGCCAAAGTGCCCAGCATTCCTTGGAGCGGAGATGGTCTCACCTGTCAACTGACGGATGAAGGCACCATCCCCGAGGATGTCTTCAACAAGGCCATGGTCACAACTGCCGAAGAGGCTCAAGCACGAGCAGAGAAGATTGGTTTCCCCATCATGGTGAAAGCCTCCGAAGGTCCGTTTCGGCCGTTTCCGGGGCAACATTGGCCGAAACAGTTGGCTTGGAAAGGTGGCCTAATGCGACCGACTGGAATTGTTGTTGCACGAAAAATGTTGGCCTTGATGATGCTCTGTCAATCATGCTCAATAGATTTAGGATCGGGATGATAGTCTATTTGACGAGGATGATGATGATGGTGATGGTGATGGTGATGGTGATGGTGATGATGAGTTTGGTTTTCCCATGCGTTCCCATTGAGCTGTGCTTTCTGTGTCTGACCGAAATGGTTCCGCCAAGCCCAAGCAGGTGGTGGAGGAAAGGGCATTCGCAAAGCCACCAACATGGAGGAGCTCTGGACAGGTTGTGTAGATAACAGGTACATCTTTGACGCATCATGTGGGAGCTTCCAATTCATTCGACCGGCGTTCGGTTCAAATTCTGAAAGCATACCAGCGTACTGGACTCTTGTCCATGGACCACCTGGGCTTCGCTTCCCAAGTTCTGGGTCTTAAAAACTTTGCCGTTTCCAACCATGCACTGTGACCTTGAAGGAGTTGAAAGTGGCCTTCACCAACGTTTTCACGGAGGTGCCAGGATCCCCCATCTTCCTCATGAAGATGGTGTCCAAGGCTCGTCACTTGGAGATCCAAATCGTGGGAGATGAACATGGCAACACCTTGGCTTTGAACGGTCGAGATTGTTCCACTCAGAGGAGACCTGGAACTGAATGTCTGGTGAGAATTGGGTCGGTGGCGGGCCCATGTTGGCCATCCGATCCAGTGCCCACATCATCTTCAAACACAGATCATTGCTCGGTATCCGAGTGTAGGTAGCGGTATTTACAGGTTCTGTTATGTCGATGTGGTTCAATTCAGTTATTTGTATGACCATGCTTTGAACATTTTGAAACTGTGACAAAGCTCCAGGAGATTCCAGAAGATCTTTGAGGAAGGCCCTCCGACCATCGCCAAGAAGGAAGTTTTTCATGAGATGGAACGCGCAGCCATGCGCCTCACAGCTTTGGTGGGCTACAGAGGTGCCATGTCTGTGTCAAAACTGAGATGCCTACGTTGCAAAACATGCGGGAAATACGTTGCACCATTGAAATACTTCGAACTCGCGACGTGATGGTTTCCCCCGTAGTACAACAAGATTGGAGGGTCTTTCATGTAATTATGAGATAGTATGTGGGGTGTCTCCTTCAATTTGAGGCAACAAGATCCAACGAAAGTGCTGTTGATAGCCTCAGCAATTCGTGGTCAAGGCAACACAATAATTACCCAACACCACGTGCCGGAGCAGTGACCCGTGCAGAAGAGTTGTGCCTCTTTTCAGCCTCCAAATAGACCATGGCTCCAAGTTTTGGTGTACAAACATAGGCGTTCGATACAGCTCATTGTTTTCAAGGATGTCTACACTTTTTCTGGTGTGAGCCATGCCTACGTTAGCCCACTGACTTCTGCCACATCAAATAGCTGGAGCTGCTGTGATGCAGGCGCCGGCACCGTGGAGTATTTGTACAGCCCGGAGACTGATACCTTTTGCTTCCTGGAGCTGAATCCACGTCTCCAAGTGGAACACCCTGTGACTGAAGCCATCACTGGAGTCAACATGCCGGCCACCCAGCTGCAGATTGCCATGGGCCTGCCGCTGTACAACATCCCTGACATCCGGAAGCTTGGCAGATTGAGCAGGTGAACCCGTGAACCCAAACATATCTGCTCAATCCTTCTCATCCTATGGTGAAACGGCCTGAAAGAACTCTACATGTTTCTTTGAGGGTCGGGTGTGTGAGAGCCAGAGAGAGCGATGATGGAGCAGTTCCAAAGTAGTCGTTCTTGCACCCTGGAAACCGGGACCGAGGAAGTTCTATGGAATGGATCCAATGCAAAACTCCAAGATCGATTCTGGGTGGCAGCGATTAAATTCTGTGCAAATACGGTTCCTGATTGGCTGCCTCAATGTGGACTGATCTCTCCATAGAGATTTTTCTGCTGGCAGTGTCTTTTTTCTTTTTTTTTCATCTCAGGATTTCTTTGCCGTGGACTACCCGCCAATCACTTCCCACTGCTGCGCTTCCCGTATCACTGCTGAGAATCCTGATGAGGGCTTCAAGCCCACCAGTGGAAAGATTAACAGCGTCCGATTCCAGTCTTCAGGTCAGGGAAGATTCGAGCGTGAGCATTCATAGGTAGTTCCAGTTCATTGGATTGTGCTAGAACCAATTCAATGTTGAGCCCACCAACCCAAATTTTCACCAGAAATATCGAAAGATCTTAGAGGCTTCTCTGGAAGGATTCCCAGCTATCTGCTCCAGGAATTCAGGGGGAAGAGAACTTCAACTGAACTCCCATGAAATTCACAATGTGAATTGATCTTCTGTAGGCCAGGTCGACAAGGTAGGTAAAACTCATGAGTTCTCTGAGTCAAGCCACACGGGTGGTCGGCGATGAATCCATGGAAAGGTGACTGCTGGGGATACTTCAGCGTGGGTCTGAAGGGCGGCATCCACGAATTTGCGGATTCTCAGTTCGGCCACATCTTTGCAAAGGGACCCAACCGAGAGGCAGCCAGAAAGAGCCTGCGATTTGCTCTGATGAACTTGGAGACTTGGAAAGAGGCTACCAAGGGTTGTTGATCATGAACATTAATGCTATCTAGAAGGGGTCAGCATTGACCTGTTCCTGTTCAAAGATGGGCATGTAGCATGTGGCATCTTCCAAGCGGATTCTGTCGCATTCTGATGGCCACTCGGATTCCTTTGCTCCAGGGCTTACTTCCTTTCAGATGTGTGTTTGGAATGTTTAAACGCAACGGATTTGCAGCAATCCTGACATCAGTCAATTACTACTGTATCCATTCCTATCAAGAGCGAAGGAGTATTTTGGGATATTTTGGGTGTGTTGATTCCCTAGTTTGCTCACTGAAATGAGGACATCCAGGGAGACATTCGTCACCCTGTGGACTATTTGGTGGACCTGATCGAGACCAAGGCAAAGTTCTGGTTGTCACAATCGACTCAAAAATACCCAACACAATTGCCGCTGCTGCCCATCTTGGAGCTGGAACTCAAGACAGACAGCATTAGTGAAGGAACCATGGACGAGGTTCGTTTCTTAGACGTCATCCTAATGACAATCGATGACATTTATCTAACATGTTGATATTATGTACAATGTGGAGATGGGAGATGCCATGAAAACCTTATAACTTATGATTATATGCGTGGGGGATCCATACAGATGACGAAGAGATGCAGGGACCACATGGGACCAGGGGATCAAGGCTCCAGGAACTGCCAACGGCCGGCAGGAATACCGCGAGAACACCATCGACACCATGTGGCTTGATGGACTCATCGCCAGCAAGGCTATCACCCCGAGTCTGGGGGTCAACGAGGCCTGGTCGCAGTGCTTCCATGGGCGCAACCACCGAGCCAGGCCATTGACAATTGGCCTGGTACGACCCGTGTGTTTTTCGCTGTAACTTCTTTATTGATCATCGGGTCATTGCTCAGAGTGGCCCAGCCGCTCATGCTTATCGAAGTTGTATCCTCTTAGATTTGGCATCAGAGCTGCTCCTGGAAGTGAGCTGTTTGACTCCATTTTCAGACATCGAAACTACATGCCTCAGCTGCAGCTGAGTCGGCCTTGGCAGGTGGTGTTCTATGCTGCTGTGTTTAGAGCCTTCAAAATGGCCAAGAGCCGCACACAAGAAGCAATTGAATCCATGCAGAAGGGACAGCTGGTGCTGCTGGGCAAGAACGACCCTCGGCTATTGCATTTCATGTGATTTGGGTGCCGACTTGTAGGTTTGAGGTACATTTTTCATGCTCGGAAGCGTCCACCAAGTCCCCCGAAAGGATGCAGCCAGCAGAAAGGCAACTTGTGGGATTCCATACTTTTGATATGTGTATACTGATCTCATCTGATCTCTGCCGCTTGCTAGGGTCATGGTCACAAGATGTCACGAGTCAGACTCGGCATCGGAAGTGAGTTTTCGTGTCAGCCACTTTGGGGCTGTCAGCTACTTTTTTTCAAAACCGAGATCCATTCTTGTTCAGGAGCTGAGCTCCAGTCGAAAGACAATCCTTCGGTTTCGCATGACCATGTTGCAATTGGCTATGGATCAATACTAACTAACCAACAAATGGGGGATTTCCACCAACAATAATAGGGAAAACAATGCTTAATGATGGGGAACCAGGGGTACAGGGTTTTGACCCACTGCCAATTCACACAAAGAATTGCAATCTCAGAAACTAACAACGACTTGTACAAACAATGGACAATGTCATTCGGACGCTAAATCTAGAATTAGTTGCAGGGCACGTGTTTGGAAGAAGTTGTGCCCACCCCAAGAACACAGGCGACCTTTCATGGTTCGTTGGTCAAAAGTGATGGTTTTTGTTGCGGTGCCATGGGTTCTGCCATGACAGCTCACTTCTTTGCATGAAATCCTTTGGAGCTGGGGGACCTCTTGGCTATACAAAATGGCTCGGGGGTTGTCAAATCACATCCAGCCACACATAGAGGAGGACGACACAGCCATATGTGCCACGAGACCCATCTTGTGCCCTTGAGGACACCGATGCCCTGACCTCCTTCCATTTGGACATCACCTTTGCCGATCGCAAGTTCTCCTTCTTGGTGACCCGCAAGCGCTCCGACGTGTACTGCTTCACCATCAACGGCGGCACACTGCGAACCAAGGTCCGTGAACAGCCTGATGGGTCGCTGTACGTCTCAGTCGGCCGACTCAGTCAGCAGCTGAAGGGACAAGAAGAGGCCAGGGGCAAGTCTATGTCCGGAAGATTTTGCAGAAGCTTTGCAGGTTTGTATCGTTTCGGCCGGTGAACGAATCCACACCGCGCATTTCAACATATTTCAAGGGCTGTGGAGGTAGTGCAAGTACAGGAATCAGTCTCAGGGATAGCATTTGATGCCTCTAGAGGCCTCTAGAACATTTATTAAGCTCCCCTTCGACATGATTCACATCGGTCAGGTTGCAGATGCTTGAAGTGTTCCCTCTTCATCAGACTGAATCGCCAGGCTCTTGGCTTGCGCCTGATCATTGGAGCTCAGACCATCATGGTTCCCAATGTCTACGATCCCTCTGAGTTGCGCTCAGACGTCAATGGCAAAGTGGTGCGCTACTTGCACGAAGAGGGCACTGAGATTGCCAAGGGAGAGACTTTCGTGGTCTCTTGGGCGCAGAGATCCAAAGGGTCCAAGGGAATCCTTGAAATGGCCAAGAATTTGTCTTCCAAATGACGTCTCCTTTAGGAAAATTTCACGAGGAACGGTGACGCTTGTGGACCTGTTACATACTTGCAAGATACAGGTACTGTTCGTGTCCATGAAGTACGCATACACTACACACGGCGTATCAAATTCGACCAGACTCGGGACCAGATGCTCTATGTATCACCTATCTATTTATCTACCTATCTGCCTATGTACCTAGTATGCTATCTATCTACTGTCTATTTGCTATCTATCTACTACCTAATTGCCATCTCTCTACCTGCCCATCCATCCATCCATCCATCCATCCATCCATCCATCCATCCATCCATCCATCCATCCATCCATCCATCCATCCATCCATCCATCCATCCATCCATCCCCACCTCGTTCAAACAACCGTTGACCCGTTGTCTTGTGATTGTTTTGATGGATGTAAACGGCTGTTGAATGATCAAGTCACAGTCCTTCATGCTAATACCATCAAAATAACCAGCAACTAAGCCTCAATTCACCATCGGAACATCCGTTTTCCAATCCATCAGTTCAACATCTCTTCACTCTCAATAAACTACCAAGTCTACCAACATCCACCAACTAACCACCAACTAACATCCAACCATCCACCACCCACCATCCATCCATCCATCCATCCATCCAATCCATCCACCATCCATCCATCCATCCATCATCATCCATCCATCCACCATCCATCCATCCATCCATCCATCCACCCACCCATCCACCCCTCCCTCCCTCCCTCCCTCCCTCTCTCCCTCTACATGTACCTGTGTCGATGTAGTATATGGACAAAGACTATGAGACTATACTGTACCAACGCAATATGTGTTTGAAGCTGGCGGCAGTCAGCTCAACGAAACTAACCTGACATCTCAGGAACTTGAAGCCATGAAGATGATTATGGCCTTGAAGTCTCCAGAGGCAGAGCTTTGCATGTTGCATTACGAAGGTCATCTCGTCAGATGGTTGTGACTCAAAAGTTGTCGCAGCCCATCCAAACTTGATTGGTTTTGCAAGGAATTGCTTTTGAGTGGTGTAGCATGTTGTAGTCACCTACCAAAGTAGACAGCAGACGACCAGAGAACATGAACCATGCCATCCTCCATGTCCCACACTTCTGTTTGCACATCCGCAGGCGGGCAAGGTCAGCCATGCCCTTGCTGCCGGAAGCATCGTTTCGGCGGGCGAGCTCTTGGCCAAGTTGGAGTTGAAGGATCCTTCCAAGGCCAGAAGATTCTTCTCTTGCAGAGTGGTTGAGACGAGAAATCTCCCTGTTTACCAGTTGAAGAATTAGGACTTGAAATGAGCAGATGGAAACACATCACAACAAGACATTGAAACACATCTGCAACTGCTACAGCTTGGCTGCGTCAGGTGAAGAAGATTTCGCCCTTCGAGGGTCAATTCACTTTGGGTGCCACAGAGGAGGAACCGGTGGAGCCTTTGCAGGACCTCCTGGCTTTGTTGGACGGTTTCTGCATCGAATCCAAG
>VSDK01008300.1:0-23618 GCA_009767595.1 Symbiodinium kawagutii
TTGCAGACTCAAAAGCCAAATTGAGGCTGCTGAAAACTTCAAGTGATGGCGTGGCTCGCCCGCGCAATCGTCTTAGCTACAGCTGTGGCAATCTCTACAGTTGTAGGGGGTCAGACATTTTGATGTGCGCATCTGATACTTAAGCACGGCAACACAATGGCTGTGAGGGGAAAAGGGGTTGGAGTGTTTTGGCTCGGGGTGGCTGATGATTCCAGAACAACCATATCATATAATTAATGTTGCTGCAAATTTGGAACATACATTGGGTGGTTGCGGCATTCTGTGGTAACGGTTCTTTTTTGTCAACGTGTGATCAAATGAGGGTATGTGCTGGTGGTTTCCTATCATGTCAAAGCTGAAATTTAAACCATGTCAGGGGCATGTCAGGGGCATGTCAGGGCCGTGTCAGGGCCGTGTCAGGGCCGTGTCAGGGCCGTGTCAGGGCCGTGTCAGGGGCATGTCAGGGGCATGTCAGGGGCATGTCAGGGGGGTACCAGGGGAATGATTTAAATTTGTTTGGCATTCTTGTTTGCAGAGCACATTTTGGCAAATTGATTTCCAACATTTTAAACATGAAGTGTTTACAGTCAAAGTTGGGGAAGTATTGTCAATGTTGATCACTGAATGCAGGCATTGAATTACAATTATTATCAGAGATGGGGCAGATATATTTGATATCCTCAAATTGCAACATTTAATGCAGGAATTGAATTGCAGTTATTGTCCAAGTTGGGGAAACATTTGAGTTCTTCAATGTTCGACATTGAGTCAAAGACGCTTAAAGTTGGGGAAGTGTTTGAGAGCATCACTTCAACATTGTTGCCAGGCATTGACTAACATAGTTTCAACATTCATGAAATAAGTTATCAAAGTTATCAATGTTTAATGTTAAATGCAGGCATTGGATTGCGAAGCAGAAAAAATAGTTAATATGTCTGAAATATTACCTTATTCAAAATCAATCCTGAAACAGAAACACCAGAAACAACCATTGAACCATGAGCGCCCCACCTCCCACTCTCCCCCCAACACACACAGATACACGATAACAGTGAGAAGCTATACTACATTGACCATTCCACAAGTCTTTTTCGTGATAATCCTGATGATGCCTGTGATCCATGATTCAAACCCTTTTGCTCCCTGTTGTTGATTGCTCAAAAAAGTTGTGCAAGGCTCGCCTGTGACAACTTTAATCTGTTTTCGTGAAGCCATGCCGCCAAGCAAGAATGAGGCCAAAAGGAACCGACCATCAGGGGAGGACAAAGACCAAGAAAGGCTCCTGAAAAAGAGAACACTTCGGATGGGTGAAATCGATTCATCTGATGAAGAAATCGAGGAGACCAGGATGGAGAAGATCGACAGGCTCTTTCCAAGATGGTGGGAAGATGATCAGCATCTTGCCAGTTGCGAGTGCGAGTTTTGTCAGCTCTACTACGAACGAAAACCATCAAGTGACAATGATTCCCAACAAGTTTCTGGCCCTTCCCATTCAGCTCCTGAACCTGCTGAAGACAAAGTTGACCCCCCGGCACCGAAGTCACCAGACGCAGCTTGAGTGATGTGTTTTGTCAGATTCAAGACATGTCGAGACTCCAAGGTATAGCTGCTTTGCGCAACATTGCGCAAAGGTAATTTGGCATGGTAGGTTTTTGCGTTTCTAAACGCGCTTACCTCACTTTACAGGCTTGGGAAACAAAGGCAATGAATTGCGTCAGCAAGAGTGTTGGGGGGTGAATTGAGCAAAACCAATTACAAATTTCAATTTCATTTTTTGATGCCACCTTCGAATCAAAAGAAATGGTTCGCTAATAACAAGTGCATTCCAAACATTCCACTTGCACATGATTTGCAAAAAGACATCTGTTTTTGTGATAACTTTGGAGTGATGCTCAAACTTTGGAGTGAGGCTCGCCCACAATCCAGCAAACAATACTTCGAGTCATTGCAATGGCTCCAGCGTCCAGTCGAATGCCAAGAACTGCCCTGCAGCCCAACAATTGGAAAAAACAATGTCCGCCTATCCCAAACAAGTGGAATAGGCCACTCAGAGTGGCTATGCCTTGTGTGGGGATTGATGGTGCTGGCGCTGCTCTTGACCAGCTGGGTGTGAAATGGTTGCCCAACAATGTCTATGACCTAGAAGGACGGTACAGAGACCACTTGACCAGTTTGATGGTAGGCTGCCGAAGTGGAATAGGCCACTCAGAGTGGCTATGCCTTGTGTGGGGATTGATGGTGCTGGCGCTGCTCTTGACCAGCTGGGTGTGAAATGGTTGCCCAACAATGTCTATGACCTAGAAGGACGGTACAGAGACCACTTGACCAGTTTGATGGTAGGCTGCCGATTGAACCTGGGGTCAACTCAAGGTGATGTGTGCCGTGTGAACCTTGGGTCTCTGGAGAGACCGGTGGACATGCTTGTGTCAGGGCCACCCTGCCCTCCTTGGGCGGGGAACGGGAGTCACGGAGGCCAGTCAGATGATCGGGCCCAGGTCTTTGTGGCAGTGCTTCGCATTGTCATCGCACTGGCGAAGGTTGGTGACCTCTCCGCAGTGTGCTTGGAGAATGTTAAAGGCATTCTCATGAAGCCTAAAGGCCAGACTCAATCATTTATGGATCGAGTGGTGGTGATCATGAAGGATGTGGTTCCCGAATTTTCTTGGGATGTGGTGGTACTAAACGCCTCGGACTTCAACCTGGCCCAACAAAGGTGCAGGGTGTTTTTGAGAGGAGTGAGAACCACATATTTTCCCCAAGGTGTCCCACCGGCTTTGGAACCATTTGGACAGCGACCTTTGAGTGATTTTCTCAGCCCTGACTTGCCCTACACCAAGAGATCGAGCCTGACCACAGTAATGGCTCAGAATCTGAAGGATGCTGAAAAAACACTTAAGAATATGTTGAAGGATGGTGAACTGAAATGCTCAGACTTGGTCATGTTCCCCCTCGACCGGGCTGATGGAAAAGTTTACAAACGGCGCTACTACACCAACATTTGCCCCACATTGACTACGAACAATTCTTACCTGTTCGTTTGCAGCTTGGATTTTGACCGAGTGGATTCAGAGAGGATCTTTTTCCGTTTCATCCATCCAAGTGAACGCATGGTGCTCCAAGGCTTTGACAAGGACACCCTCGCAGATTGCGCAGACACACTGAGGATCAAAGCAAGTGGCAACGCCTACCCTGTGCCCCTTTTGATGGCTGCGCTCCATGGAATCGTTCTGGTCTTGAAGGACAAGATCCCAAAATCTGCAGCTGTGAAGGGTACCATCAAGGATCAATCCGACGATTTGACCAAGTTCGACGAGTACATGGAAAAATGTGCCAAGGAAGCTGAAAAGTCCAAGGCCAAGAACAGCAAGAAAAAAACGGCATCCAAGAAGGGCAAGAAGACACAGAAAGCAATGAAGGCAATGAAGGCAATGAAGGCAATGAAGGCAATGAAGGCAACCAAGGCCATGAAGAAAGTGAAGAAAACGAAGACCAAACGACATCAGTCGCAGAACTACTACAAGTACATGTTTCTGTCGTCATCTTCCTCCGGATGACTTGCTGGAAGCTGGGGATCTTTCGGGGAAAAAAATGTTGCTGATTGCCTTGCGGGTTCTGTCTGTGGTTGTCAGGGGGTTGTTGTCGGGGAGTGTTGTCGGTGGTTGTTCAACATTTTTTGGATCATGTTGGATGCATGAATGACTCAAGTGCAATGTTGGGGTTCATATAGGATTTCAAAGTGATAGGCCACTAACTTGGAAAACAATGAAGTAGTTTTAATTTGACACAAATTGTGATTTGCGGCAATTGGCTCTATAGTAGATTGACACGACCAAGGCTCGCCTGGGTCACTTTCAAAAAACATGGCTGACAAAAGGTTGAAGGAAATGTTGGATTTTTTGTCCGCTTTGAGGACATCTGGGGCCAACATGGATGATGACGAAACAGTGAAGCAGACCCAGCAGCAAATGCTGCAAAGTTGCCTGGTGGACCTACGAGACGCCCCTTCCATCAGAACGCCCCAATTTACTCAGATGCTCAAAGATCTCCAAGATGCAGACATTCCAGAATGGATGCGAGAGGACATTCGAACATGTGTTCAGAACAAGGTGTTGCAACAACCAAATCCAGAAAACCTGAAACCGGCCAACAACAAGACACAAAGGCATATGCATTTGCACAATTTTTTGACACAGGAGGAATGGACTACATTGCGTAGCTCATCGCAGAGCGCAAACACCAAGCTGCATGTGCTGTGCAAGAGGTTCCAGTTGTTACGCTTGACCTGCCCATCAGAGCCTACATGTGTGCTAGCTATTTCAATTTTGGTTCTGTCATCGCACCAAGGAGCCCCAGAAGAACTTCAGGTTTCTCACCAGAGGACTTTTAAAGTCCTTGAAGATTTCAAAGCCACCCTCAAGATTGTGACCAAGCGGACGAAGCGAAGCGACCTGTTGATCTACCCAGATTCTCCAAGAGATTTGCCCCAAGAGATGTTCAAAGAAGCCTATCCTGGAGGGGGAGTGCCAACAGAATGCCCTTTGGATGTGAGGGTGCTCAACTTTCTTTCTGAAGATTTACCAGCGAGGAAATCCCGCGCAACGCTTTCCAACAAGCAACGCAGCTTCCATCAAAACGATGGTTTCAATCTCCAAGAGATTTTGCACAACCCCATGCTTGCCCGAATGCTTCAAGCATTACAGCAGCCCCAGGATGACCTCATTCAGATGCTTCCCACCAAAAAAAAAAAGATAGCGCTGCAGCTCATGAATGATGAGGCACCCGCACCCATGGACTTTGGCAGCCAGCAGAAAGCAATCACTGCAGGAGAAGATCCAGCAGCAAACGCTGAAACACCAGAGGTTCCTGCAGCAGATGCTGCAAAAGAGTCTTTTCCAGACCCTGCTGCCAAGACGATTGAGAAGGAAACCCAACCTGCGAAGAGTATAGATGAGATGGCGGCGCAAGTGCAAAGGCAACTTGCGCACAACAAATCCCCAGCAGCGAAAGTAGACCCTGAAGACAGCAATGGCACAGCACCCAAAAGCAACAAAAAAGGAAAGGGAAAGGGAAAGGGAAGTGGCAAAACTCCGAAGACAATCAAAAAACCAAATGGTTTGAAGTGTCCTGGCACCAAAGCCTGTGACCCAATTCATTGGGGGAAATACACCATCTACACGTGTCCCAAAAGTTTCAACTGGCGGGTGAAAAGAGATGGAGAGAAGAAGGATAAGGCGTTTGGATGGAAAAGTGGTGAAAAACAAGCTTGGGAGCGATTGGTGGAGTTCGTGAACGCTTAGCAGAGGCTCGCCCTGCTGACATTGGACAAACAACGCCTTGGGGAAAATGGCGCGAAAAATGCGCAGCGCTTTACTGAGAGGTGATGGCAAAAAATTGGCTAATATGTGGGGTTGATGATGTTTGGTTATGGAAAATTATTGGGGTATATGGCCACGAAACCACCCACTTTCAAGACAAATTATCACAATTAGGATTGGCTTTTTGATATTGGGAAAGGATGATGGAACGGGGACAGGGGACGGGGAAAGGGATATTCAGCAATTTATTTGGTTCCATTCGATGTTTCTGCATTTGTGTTTCTTAAAATTTTTGGCACCACCAACACGGTTGGTTTATTCATGAAAAAAATATTTGGGCATGGCCAATTTGAGCCATTGGGATTCGCGTTGGCTGGGCGAGCCTCAGCCTTGATTTTTGATTCCGTAGATCGACCATTAAGTTATATACCGATTATTACCATGTTCGGTTTTCCACACCGTGTTTTGACATCAAAACAAACGGTTATTGCAAGATATATGGGCCAATACCATTTGTCCACCAAATCCACCTAAATCTGTCCAGTCGGCGCGGTCGTGTGTGGGCAACCCAATGGAAGTCACTTTTCCCGAAATGTGTTATCGATTTTTTTGGGACAGATAAACGGGAAACAATTCCGGAAGATAACATTGCAGTACGGCTGATAACATTATCCGGGTGATGAAAACAATTGCGGCGGAACAAATACGGCTGATAACATTCTACGGCTGATAACCCCCAAAAAAAAAACACACAATGGGCATGCCATAAAGAGAACATGTGTTTTTTATTTTTTTGAAAATTTTGGATTTTTTTTGAAAAAAAACAAACGCAAAAAACAACACAACGTGGGGAACTTATAAGTTACTTACGAGTGAACTTATAACCGCTATTTTTCTAGTTGCCATAAGTAACTTATAAGTTCAAGTTATAAGCTCACAAGTTCAACAGGCACTATAGTATGGCCTAATACCCTCTCGGATTACCGAGAAGTAATAGAGAGTGGATAGAGCCAGCATTGCGAGCACGGATAAGCAATCGCCCTCCGGAATTCCTGTCGTGGAATCCACTGGGTCACCCAGCTTTTTGCGATGTTCAGGAAATCTCTTCATAAGGCTCAAACTTTGAACCCAAAAAGTTGAAAGAAAATTCGGAATGCCCATTCTGGCAAAGATACGCCCCAGTGGCTTTCTTGGAAAAGTGTTAAAGGCTTTTTCCAAATCGAGGGAAAACCCTCCGATTGGTTGGCCAATCAACAGCTGTCGCTCTACTGAGACTTTTTGATGTAGCGCCAAATCTTTCACACCACGTTTAGGTAGTCCCCCCGATATGTTGAACGGGAGCACTCTGGCCCAGCATTTTGATACCGATTTGAATGCGATCTTACCGATCAGCCTATACAAAACCCCCAATATCGTTATTGGTCTTACATGGTTGAAGTTTTCAATGATACTTCGCTTCGGAAGTAATATTGTACGAGCCATCATTAAGCCCTCAGTCAGGCCAACTTGGAAGATGGGCTGGAACAGTTTACACAAGTCGACTATACATCGAAATGGTAGTAACCGGAGTTCCTCGTGACGCCATCCACAAGCTCCGTGAGCTTTGCCGTCCTTCAAGCAATGGATTGATTCAGCCCACTTCACTGGGTTATCCAAGCCTAGGTCTATGGCTGGCATGTGAAGCAAAGGACATTCATCAATGAGTGCATAGAGTTCGGACCAAGTTTCATCCTCAAACTGTTCATTGTACTGGTCACGGCACCAAAATTGAGACCAAAAAGTTCCAAACTCCGTTGATATCTCACTTGGAGTTGATGCCACAATTTGTTGTCGGAGATTGCCACTTGACGGCAAGCTCTGACCCTTGGCCTGAATAGTGATCTGATTGTCAATTTGTTGCACAACATTCACCGGAACGCCACCAAACGTGGCATCGTGGCCAATTTTAAATTGAACATCCCGTTGAATGCGGACCAAGGGTTGTGCTTTCTTTGTCCTCATCAAGCTCGCAGGTGTTTCCTTGATAATTGGCACCTCATGTAGGATTGAGGTTTCCTTTGAGCGCATGATTGCATAACTGCATTTTGCAAAATTATCTTGCACATCGATTTTCATTTTGTATTCGAAGAATTTCTTACGTTGATAGAATTCCTGATTGCACTGCATGTTGCAATCGGTTGTTGTAATCTGAAGGAACAAACCCAGGGAGGCCGCATCTGGAAGTGAATCTGGAATCATCAACACTGGTTCAAAGCTCAAGATCCAATGGTCCCAACGATTGCCATACCCGGCAGCTCTTCTTATCACATTCCATTCCTGCAGAAGTCTGGCATCATGGACATCGACATGTTTTCCATTCAACGCCCGAAGCAATGAAGAAATTCTCCTAACTTGTTTTGTTTTTTGTTTAGACTTGATCCCAAAAATTTCACAAGGGGGATTATATCCACCATGTTTGTCGGAAGATACCGAACTGGGTACTTTGCAGTACTGTATCTTAGTCACACATCTCCCTTTATATGCATTGGACAAGCCCTTGTTCGGTTGTCTGATGGGATCCATCATGTTTTGAATCTTCAGTGCTTTATCGACAGCGTTTTCAACTGACTTTGACCACTGAATCAGAGCCTGCTGACATGACTCCGGGTCAAGCAATTTCGACATGTCAATCTTGCCATGATCAATTGGGCTGATATAACCCTTGTCGATGCAATCTGTGTGTGGTGACAATGATGCCCAGGACTTGGGTGTATGCATATGCAAATATTGTTGTGGAGCATCTTCAAGCACCAAATCAATAAAAAGTGGAGTATGGTCATCAATGCGGTGGATATCAAGTACCGCCATGTCATTGATAAAAGGCACAAGATCTGCATGAAATATGAGCGAATCATTACGCGTCGTCCCACGGCAAGTTGGGGGTAACTGTCTGTTATGTTGCTTGCAGTACCATTCAAAAGCCTCAACTGCATGGTGTTGACGCCACATGTTCCAGATTGGCAATTTAGCGACGTCCTCATTAAAATCCCCTCCCACCAGGAACGGCAGACCTGTGGATTGAACAAACTCAAGCACATGTGCCAAGAGGAGGTCATTATGCCTCTGTAGTTGTAGTTGTCGATTAGCAAAACCGTAAACGGACACACAAACAAATTCCAAATGACCCAATCGACAAATACATGCTGCAAATCTCTTTGATTCCCACAAAATGGGTGAGATGGGTGTTCGAATTATCCGGGATGGAACCCGTGTGAAAAGAGCACAACCCAAAGCCTCACCACGGAATGACGGCCGATCATCATGTGTCTCCTTGAGATTTTCAACCTCCGGTGACCAATGACAACGGTAATGATGGAGATTCATTTCTTTGGTAACTTGTGTTTGGGTTATGGTGGTAGCCGAGGTTTCAGCAGCCATAATCACACGCGCGTCAAAAGCTCTCAGTTCTTGTGTTTTCCTCAGAAGACTCGTAGGGTTCGTGATTGCAATTCTAATTGAATGTCGCTTCTGTTGAATTGGACCAGGATTGGTGGCCTCGCCCACTCGTGATGCGAAAAACCTGGAAAAGAAATTGTACGGCACGAGAATTTCAAAATGATAAGGATACCAGTAAAAATGCACAACATCAACATCATGAAACCACGAAAAAGGTTCCATGCAAGGCCATCCACTGGTCTGTACAAAAGAGTCACTATGGTGAAAAAAGGTGCATTCGGATGCACAACTAATGTACTGTGTGTCATCGATCACAACGGATGCAATGAATATCATGGATAGTCACAGGTCTTTGTCCATTGGAGTTTCATGTGTGACCTTCTGTGCTTTGCGTTTCTCTTCTCCTTCTGCCTGGGCACTAATGAGGAGTTGTTTCAACTCTTCAAACTGGCCATTGACGTGTCGTTCATGATGTTGCAAGGATGATTTCAAGCTTGCATTGAAGGAGTTTTGCATCTGAGTGAATTGAGTTGCTGTCTCGTTCCTCAAAGCGAGAAAATCGTTCTGTGTTTGTTTCTGGTTTTCAACCACCACTTCATTTGTTTTTTGAACTTGCGTTTGCAATTGCATCATGTCACTCTCCAGTTTTGCGATTTTCTCGGCTGAATGCTGTTTCATCTGTTCAACCGACTCATCCTGAGCTTTGAGTCTTGCCTCGAGAGGTGCATCTACCTTCCTGGGTTGTTGTGCAGGGGTTACACCCTGTGCTTGCACATGATTCCCACCTGAAGATCTTGCGGCGGCCCATGGAGCCCATGGATCAGAATTCAACATGGGAAGCTGCTCTTTCACTGAATCATCTGTTCCCTTCTTGGTATGTTTGGGAGCCACACCTGCAATGATCACCTCGTTGTCTGGTTTCTTGTTCTCAATGCATTTGACCAACAGCTTGTTGCCGTTCCATGTGAGGAAATTATCACACGGTTTGGTCTCGGAAGCGCACAACCATGTCGAAGCGTTCAGTGCACGAATTGGCTTGGCCTTCATTTGAGCCGTCTGGAAAAATTGGCACAGCTCGGCTCCAGTCGCTCCCACAGGGATGGGAGCAATTTTGAACATGTATTTGCTCGCAATCTGTGTTGGCTCTGCTTCCCCTGGTTTCAATTTGGCCCAAGCACCACTGAAATTGGCACGTTCGAACCTAATGCCTCTCCCTGCAGCGGATGCTTTTGTGCTACGGACCAATCCACGGTGGTCGACATGTGTGACAGTCAACTTCTGCATTTCTACCGTGGATAATTGAAGCCAGATCACTGAGTAATCCTGAGAAATCTGCTTTTGATCATTTTTCACTGTGGTGTAGATGCCTTGAAAACCAGATGCACGAAGGATTTTGCGGATCTCACTCGATGGCACCCTGCAATGAAATTGGAATGAGAAGGCTTTGTTTGCATCAACCTTCATCTTTTCCTTTTGGAAACTCCTGCCCCAGGGTGGGGATGGCAGTTGCATCTGTTTCTCATCTCCAGTCTGCATGTGTGCCATACAGTACTTGATTGGGGCACTCATGAGTTCACTCCATCCACCTTCACCGATTTCATCCCGATACGCAGTCACTGCCACGACAGTTGCTTGGGAGACCGGAACTTGGGTGTCATGTTGGTCACAGACCTTGATCGTCTTTCCCCCCAGTTGGTGGAGGGTTCCCTTCAAGATCAATGGATTGTCTGGGGCGCTGTATGCAGGGATTGTAAGATGGCTGCACGTTGATTGGTCTTGACACTGGCAACCTCCAAGCACAACAATGCCAAGCTCATCTGATGACAGCTTTTGCAAAGGTTGAAGCCACGGCTGGGCCTCCTCCCATGTCAGCACGACAATCCCCGAAGTATTTGGCTGGACACCGGAGATTTGATTGCAATGTGCGTCATCTTCATTCAAAAAGAAACCGTCCTGAATGTGCACATGTTTTGGTAATTCCTGAACCGGGAATCTTGCAGCATCATTTCGGATCTTGTCCCGTATCTTGTTCTGAATCTTGGTTGCTTGTTGGGACATCTCTGGCATTTTTACCTGGAGCTTTGTCGCCAATCGGCGAATGTTGTTGATCTTCGCCGTGATTGAGGCAGGTTTGCAACAGTCGAGCATGCTGGTGGGTCCGGCCACTAACATCAACTGATCTGCGAAAGTATCAATTTCCTTCAATGGTGCACCTGCTGTCACCAATGTTGTTGCCACTGCATGCTTTGCAGACCAAGCGTCTGCTGGTTGGAAACCTCCTCCCCCCTTGAGTTGGAGCACATAGTGGAGAGTGTTCACCGCTTCCGGATCACGGTGGATGTAATGTCTCAGTGGGAATTCTTGGATGATCTGTTTGCCTCGAAGGACGATTCGCATAGGGATCATGTACCCCATGAGTTGTGAGGATCTGCTGTATGCATCAAAGAAATCAGCCGACATGGTGTTTCGTGAGACATTACCTTCATACACAATTGAGCCCCACAGTTTGACTCTCACTTTACAGGTGTCCTCGGAACCTGGGACCGATTTGGGAAAATCCATCGACACCAAGCACATCTGAATGAGTGATCTGGCGAATGCTCTGGACACTCCTGAACGGTCAGGACGTGGAAGGATGAGAAGCCTTCCCTGTGGTGGGTCACCGAATTCCACGAATTGCAGCACTACTAGCCATCCTGACTGGTAGAGGGTCAGTTCCAATCCCGACCCTTTGATGTACTTGTTGAATGTGATCAATTTCTTCAGCGGTCCATTGAACATGAGCATTCCATCATCCATGGAGAAAACCAGTTCAGTGAATTCTTCAATTGGGATTTCCCTCAATTGCTCAGGCATTCGGTACCATTGGTTGAACATCTTGGTTTGAGTGTCTTCGAAATTCTGAATTTCCATTGCACGTATGTCATGGGTGTCAACCGAAATCGGTTCCGATGCTCTGCTGCGTTGGAAATCTGAAACTTGGACGGACCTTGTTGGAGCCGGTCTGAGTTCGATTGGGCCCCCACCAGTTTGTCCTGTCATGAGCTGGATGTCAAGCACGGGCATCATGTTGTCATCTGCATTGCAGTGCGATCTGATCATCTGACTAGGTGGGAGGATTTGTCCTTGATGCAAGAACCGAAGGCCGCATGGTCCTTGCATCATGTTGCTCGCTTTGTTCCACATTTCCACGAATGGTTGTAGGGTGGTTTGCAAAGAGATTTCTCCCCTCCAGATCCACATTCCATACATTCGAAACCTGCACAGAGCTGTGCGAGATCCATCCATCCAGTTCCTTTGGTCAACCTGGAACAGGAAGAACTGCAATGTTAACATGTGGCATAAGTCGTCCGATGAAAGCCTGAAATGACCTCTCCTTGGCACCAACTGGATTTCGTGGAGTGGTTCATGGTCCTTCTGACCTACTGGGAACATTGCAATCCAACCGAATGCACGGATCATTTCGTCAAGGCCTGTGGATTTCATCCAACTCCCAATCGCAACAATGACATTCGGTGCTGCAATCCAGTGGAATCCATCATGCTCAATGATGACCTCGACGTCTGAGAACAAATCAATCGGACCTCCCGTAAGTCCTTGCTTGACCATCAAGACTGCGGTAGGGATTCTGCAGTCGGATGGAATGTGGAACCCCACCGAATCAACTGTGGTGATTGGGTCAGTTCGTTGTTCCATGATTTGAACAATGTTCTCGGCTTCAGCCACACACATGTCAGGGTCCTTGTGAAGCACATACTGTTTGTTGGAAGTCAAAAGAACGACCACAGCATGACCATCATTCCGTTGGGTGAATGCCCTTGACTGGATTTGCAGTTTGAAGCCAGTTTGGATCGCAATTCTGATTCTGGTGTGGTGGATAGTGAAATCCTGTGGCAGAGGAACCTTCAGGAATGGCTGACGGAGGGGTTGCAATGCCATCTCAAAATTCCCAGTCCTGCCAAAGAGGACCATCAGAAAATCCACCACTCTCACTCCCATCTCAACGTGCAGCGAAACGCCCTCATAGCCATTGGTGAGAATCACATATGCAAATTCATGCATTGGAACTGTTGGTGGAATGTCATATCCATCATTGATGCTGAAGAGAAAGCCTTCACCATCCTCATTCATGGTCATGTTTCCCGCATGCATCCTTTTGGACATGATTCGGGCAAATAGCTCAATGGTCTCTGTCATCGACAAGTCTTGCAAGAATGCAATGCAATTGGCGATTGCAATGGCGGCATGTGGGATGCTGATGCAATTCCCCAGGATTCGTGTGGCTGCCTGTGCATTCGCTGGCAACCATACCTTGTTCGTCGGGCCGAACAAGCACATGATCTCAGGCACCTGAAGAAATCTGACTGCCCTTGCATCCATCAACAGTGAACCGAAGAGTCCTCCGGAATTCAACAGCGTTGGATCCATCTGGTGGGCGAATCCGTAGGTCGTCAAAATGCATGAAAAACAATCATCAGCACCCTTCATGCGGTAATCCCATATATCCTTCTTGGATCGCTTTGGTGGATTGGGTTGACCACCATTGCCCCCTGGCATGAGTGCAGGTGTGAGGTACATGCTAATGATCTGTTCATCAGGCACAACATGAATGCTCCATGGGAGAATGAGATCCATGATGATCTGGTGTGATCGCAAGGTCGGTGGTGTGAGCACTGGCCATTTCACACATCTGTGAGCTCCCAGTGAAAACCTAGCATCTGTGGCAATTGCGATGAGAAGTAACCGGTCCCTCCTTTGGGGTAACACCTGAGCCAATTCCATCGGTTCAGCCCATTGGATGCTGTAGCCCCTGGACTCAATGAACTTGCAACACTGGCCACTCCTTGTGTTGGAGAATGTGTGACACCATTTCCATTGTCACCACCAACGGTTTGATGAGTGACACAATCATCCATGCTGCAAACATGAAAAGGCCATCCTCACGCAATGACCCCTGTCCCCTATTCAAGGCCGACCAAGGAGGGCATGGCGGACTCATGCAAATCATGTCATATCTCACATCCATGGTATAGTGCAGCCATGCAGGACTGAACACATCATCCAAAATGAAACATGGGTATAAGTTTTCAGAGTCCTCAGCCGTGTACTGGTGCGGTCCAACACATCGGGGCACATCATGCGAACGACCATATGCATTGGCACATGTTGCATCACGATCCAATGCAAGATTCATTGAAATCTCGGTCCCTGATGACCGCAGTGTCTTGATCACATGAGACCAGCCTGAAAAACCACCAGCAAACAGTTCGAGTGCTTGCATTCCTGGAAACTCCTGTTTTGCACGTCTGCAGTCATGGTAGCAGATCACCCCTGACTCCGGTCCTGTTGTATCCAGCTTCGTAAGCTGTTCATGGGAAATGGCAGCATTGATCAGAATCACACTCTGAACTTTGGAACCAACCAATTGCCATTGGCTTTGGGACATTGTCACCTGGACTTGGTGAGGCATATCATGTGCACATCTCTCATTGGTATGCATGTTAGGCATCATCGCATCCCCATACACTTCCAGCTCGGTGTCAATCTCAGCATGAATCTTCACTCTGGAGACATTCATGCTGATCATGGTCATGTTCGTAATGCAAGTTGAAGCATGGTTGTTGCAGGGGCACAATGTCTTCTGGAGAACATACGGTTGTAGGAAATCCATCACGTTTTCCCGCAAATGGGGATTCATGGCCATGGCTACTTTCGACGGCCCCCCTTCACCTTCCAGCTGTCACCACTAGGGGAGGCTGAGCCAAGACAGCTAACCAACCATTGGGTAACCAACCATTGGGTAATAATATGAACTAGTTTAATAGGCGTGGTTCAACCACCATAGTTTGTATAGTTGAACAACCAGTTGGTAATACATTTGGGAAATGTACATCACTTGTTGATAGTTTTCCCAAATGTATTACCAACTGGTTGTTCAACTATGCCAGGTTGCGTAATACAACAAGTTTGTATAGTTGAACAACCATTAGTTGGTAATCAATGTTTGAAACCATCAACAAGTGATGTACCGGTGATGGGCTATGCCTCACCACTGAAGAATCATGCAGACTCACCCAAGCTTTGGAACGCAGCAAACTCTGCAGTTTTGGGTACCTGGCCTAGTTTCAAGATGTCTTCGGCCCGTCCTTTTTACAAAAATCCAGTGTGTGTGTGCGTGTATGTAATATATATATATATATAAATACACAATTTTACACTAATAATCACATCATATCACATCCAACCACCATATGACAGCTACAGTCAATGCCAAGTGAATCCAAGGTACCCTGACATTCCACTGAGATGCTAGGGGAACTACGGGAGTCCACAAGCCACCCACCGCGCCAAGGATCGTATTAGGTCCAGCATTAGCCATGGACAAAACTCCCGGCCCAGTGTGCTTGAGCGTAAAGTTCTCATCTGGAAACTTCGTTCCGTAAATAGATTTGCCACCTTGGCGACTCGCGACTGCCAGCCAAGATGTTTGGAACCTGTAAGCTCACCAGCATACTTCTGTGTACTAGATCAGCCAATTCCACACATTCATGTGATTCTGAAATACTTTCATGGTGGCTTTCCTGATCCTTGGAGGTCATCCTCTCAGCAAGATCCAGTTACATGTTCATGCGCAATCTCCACCAGCCGCAGGTCTGCAGTATGACAACTATGATACCAAAGCCCACTGCCACACCTTGGTATTTTCATGGAAGGCACGTCCTCGGAAGACCTATGAAAAACGTTGGCGAATCCTTGGTCCAAATCATTTTAATTTCACCCTGTCACAGCCGACATGTGCATGGTTTCTTCCGGCGCGTACTTACAGTATGATGTCTGATACAGGTGCCCATTATGCATCATGTGTAATCATCTGTCTCTCTCTCTCTCTCCTCTTTATAAGTTGTTTGAGATATACACAATCATACATGCATACCGTGTGCATGCTGTATGTGAAAGCGTTAATTTCAAAAATAAAAAACATTCATGACATGACAAAATGTATCTAGCCTGTGCATAGCTGCAAATGCTTTTTGTACAGGATCGGTATGTGGTATATGGTAGTTTCTTGAAGTAGGTGTACTCCCAAATCATCCAATGTCAACCATTTGTAGTGATAAACCCACCATTAGGTATATCCCATATTTTCAGTACTAAACCAACCAGAACCTTTTTGGGGTACCCCATTTTGAGAAACCTCCATATATGCATGCGGGAAGATTACGTACCGTTTCAGTGGGGGCCTGGGCGCACGTGTTTTTTTGGGACAATCTGGATCGCTCCCAAAAGGTTAACACTTGACCACTAAGCACCAAACACATTCACCAGTGACTAGGAATCCACTAATACAGTGATTGACCACAAATAATTTGAACAGCAATGATGTTATTGATTGAAGCGTATTGACCAGTAATCATTCAGAACCTCTGAAAATAGACGGAAAAACACGAAAAAACACGAAAAAAGCGTAGGGATCCTTCCGTAGTTCCCAATCTTTCCGCGCCGTTGCGCGAAACGCCCCGAAACGCACCTGTACCATTGCCGCGGGTAAAATCGCCTCCTAGGGCCGTCGTTGATGGCGAATCACCAGCAGTTAGTGCTTAGGAAACAGCTAGTAGTGGCTCACAACCAGATATTAATCATGGCCACTGATCATGGTCACTGATCATTGCTTAGTTAATCTTAGTTATTACTATAGATATTAACCTTAGCATGCCTTAGCCATATCACAACTAAAATGATCATTGCTTAGTAATTATGTAACTACAGCAGTCAGCTTAATATCTTGTAATAACTAAGCTTGAATAACCAACAGAAAGTAACCAGTAGATCATGGTCACTGATCATTGCTATATACTAGATACCAACCTTAGCCATGTTACAACTTGTTTATCAATATGACCATCATTTGACCATCATTTGACCATTATTGACCATCATAGCAAATAACCAGATATTAATCATGGTCAATGATGGTTCAGTGATGGTGACTGATGGTTTTGAGCTATGATGGTCAATGATGGTTCAGTGGTGGTGAATGATGCTGCAGGGACTCAATCCCATCATAACACCAAAAATCAAATCTATGGACAAGTTGTGAATAGTTCTGAGCCCCAGTTCTTTGATTTAAGTGACTGAATTACTTGCTTGGGGTCCGATGAGAAGTTGTCATTTGCATATTGCAGTATTACATCTGAATGCACTCATCCAGATGCCCTCTCTTGGCTATTATAGGATAGGTGCAAAGAGGTGCATAGGAACAAAATGAAAACTGATGCTTTGATAGTCAGGCTGCATGGTCCAAGTGCTTCGCTATGACCACTCCTGAACTAAAGACTGTACCCGCTGGCTGAAAAGTAGGAGAGAACATTGCTCCATCAATTCCTAGTACTTGGATGTACTTGGGGTATGTGGGCCACATGCTTTCGAATCCCTTCATTATCTCCAGCATCAGCTTTCGCACAGAAGCAAAGCAAACCACTTGGCTGTGGGTGAGCCCGAAGCAGCCACATCCCGACTAGCTACAACGAAGGGATTTGAACCAGGAAAAGAAACAAATAATTGGGAGATTTATCAGGAAGATCATTTAAAACGAGGAATTAGATTATAGAGCATTTTCAACTACTAGATCTCGGAAAACAATATAGCCAGCTTGGGTTATCAACCTTGCAAACTATCGAACCACAGACAACAGAAAATCGTTGAAATGCATTAATCACCTTTACTCATACACTTCTACCTCTGGTAGCAATCACTCACATACAGCCTAGAGTAGTTTGGAGCAACTACACGGGGGGAACATGTACATCTGAACAGGTTCAGCTCCCAGTCCCATTGCTTTGGTACGTTGCAGCTTCATCGATGCCTAGAATCATCGATCGGTAGATGGTGGTTATATAAGCAAATCCCAGGAAAGAACAAGTAATACACGGAAAGAAACAACGGACTCGGTCTTGCTCAAATGTCGTTCGCCCGGTCGTTCTGTTCAATGATTCAGTTGGTTGTATTCCTACCACTAAGTTGTTTGCATCACAACAAAATGCCGGGTAAACACCAGTATTGCCACTACTGGTAGCTGCTGCGAATGAACGAAAATGACGAGCTACAGCTTGTGATTCAGCATGAGGTGAACAGGCCCCCCGACCTTGGATCATGAAGTCCTTGATCACCCTGCGCGCCGTGCTGGTGAGAATGGGCCCCTGAAGTGCACAGCAACTCATCACAGGCGGCTGCGCAAGTCTCCCAAACTGCTCCTTCGAATCATGGGACTGTCGTACGAGTAAAGGATTGAGATTTGCACAGCACCTACCCAACACACTCAGACACATACACACCCGCACACAGCCATGGCGGATGGTCACACCATTCGACCCAGCCCAGCTTCTCCCAAAAGGATGTTGGAACTCACGATCATTTGCTTTCCATGTGCATGCATTCATTTCCCGACAGATTCAACCATCTTTATCAGCTTCTCTCCCTTTCAGAGGCACCCCGAAGCAGAGTTTTCCACAGCCAAAGTGGCTAAGGTCCATATCCAAAAGTGTCATGTATGTGCCATGGCTGCCATGTGCCATGCGCGCGCCTATGAAAACTGGAGCCTTTGAAACCAAAACCTTTCTCGCCCGTACACAGCCTGCAGGGCTGAGGGTGCAAAGATTGAGAAATAGATCTGGGGATGTTCCCAGTAACAACTCAGAAAAGAACAGTTGGGAACGACTCAGGCAATAGCAAGTCAGAAGTGGTGCCTTGAAAGAATAGATGGACGGAAAACCATTGGCAAACTGGATGGTCCATGCCGTCTGAGGAAAACCCATGTCTTGAGCAGGTTTCAAGCCCACCACTAGAGAGGAACGGTTCTATGAATACTCAACATAGTTCAAAAAAATATACTGGTTAGGCGGTTTCAACCCATATGAAAAATGTATATTTGTCAACCAGCCAGTTGTCAATGATTACTAGGAAAGAAAAGTTTAGAAGCATCAACCAGTATATTATTGCAAAATTGTGAGGCACTAGACTATTGGGGTTCTTTCCACTCAAGGTGAGCCGTCATGTTCCCAGGTGAAGTGCATAGTAGAAGCCTCGCATGTTAGCCATGCGCAACAACGGCCTCTGGAAACCTGCTGTGCATGGAAGGTCATGAAGCCCACATGGAGTTCAAAATTTGTGAAATAGCCAATTGGCGTGCACGATTACACAAGCTCGCCTCGCTTTAGTACGATTCTAAGCATTTTCTTGACGATTTGAAGGTCCTGTATCTCAACTAGGGCCAAACCAGGAAGAGGTTTGGAGTACTCAAAGGTGTCGACGTTTAGGTGTGACCTATCTTGGCACGGTCTCCTGGTGTCTCTTTGTCCCTACGGTAAAATCTCTACGCCCCGTGTCTGACCTCTTTCTTGTGTTCCCCTGTGGCAAAAACAAACACCACACATTGTCCAGCTGCTGGTCGCAAGCAATCCCAAACATATGAGTTGATTAACCCACCAACCCTAATGGTTGGATGAACCAACAAACTAGAATCTAGTGTTGGATTAATACCTGTGGTTGGATTAAGGTTTAAAACCACAAACTAGATTCTGGCGGACGCATCGAATTTCCAGTCAAAGATTCGATGACCATCCGGATGGGGATGACCGATCAGCATTGACCAAACAAATTGGTCATGGAACCCTACAGTATATGGCCATCATCGTTGGCTGATGTAACCGCCGAGATTGGTATCGTATGAATGTTATTGATTGTTTAATATCCCCACCGTATCAATCATCTTATTGGCATTCATTGGCTATATTACCGGCATTTGTGATTGACCCGACCCAACTATTGACTAATGATAGTTCAGCCATTCTGGTATTCCAACTATTGGGCATTGGGTCAATACTGATATCAAAAGTATCTGATCAACCACCACTAATTCACTTGATTAAGCAACCATTTATCGACTAGCATGTTTTACTTTAATATTGGTTAATTATATTAAGTCCAGTTGGTGGTTTCCACCCCTCTGAATCAATCAATCAACCATGCCACAAAGAAAAAAACCAGCGCATGTTTGAAAGTCGGTGGTATCAACCTGAAAAAACATGAGTCAACCAACCAACCATTGGGTAACAAAAAAACAAGTTTAAAGCTACCAGCCAGTTATTAATGTGGATGGACCATGATCAACCAAGAGTTCTTAATATGAAGCTATTGAGCTGTTTGCGATCCATGGAGAAGCCCATCCCTGGCGAGGCACGCGCGGAAGTTCTCAGCCGTCTTGGGAACGGTCTCCCCATAGAGGCCCATCACAATGCGACCCGCCTCACGTGCAGCCGGAAATTGAGTCATCCACCTGCCTAGCTACAAACCTACCGGGCTATCTGCTCGTTCCTATCTTATAGTATCTATTTATATCTATTCTATAAGTATCCAAACAAGTACTTATATAGCATTAAAAAAGTACTTAATTATATAGTATCTACAAGTATCGAAGTATAAAATGGTACGGGATGTGTTGTGAAAAGACTCTCTGTCCCACGCGAAAGGTTCTTGGCTTCTAGTACGTCGACTGTGTGCCTCCAGTAAGTGGAGGCAAGCAGCAAGCAGCTGCAAGCATTTGGAACATTTTAATAATGTGCAATCGTTATCGTTCTTTTCCTTTTGTTGTCGTTTGTTGCTTTTTTGAGTGAAAGCTCAATTTCAGCATTTTGCACCCCGTCAATTTAAAAATGAAAGCACGGCTATTACGGTATCCCACTTGTTTGTCCACATTTTTGTTTTTGCACTTGGGGTGTGAAATGAGAGACAGAGAGAGGAAAAAAAAAACATACCGAGGGGGTCA
The DNA here is from genome assembly GCA_009767595.1 of Symbiodinium kawagutii. Taxonomy (NCBI): domain Eukaryota; class Dinophyceae; order Suessiales; family Symbiodiniaceae; genus Symbiodinium; species Symbiodinium kawagutii. Next base: position 20,572 of record VSDK01008300.1, read on the forward strand.
GAATAGCACACTCCTAAAAACCGCGGGTTAAGAACATAATTTGGTGGTTGAAACCGGTTCCAGTACTTATCTTCAATACCAGCCATCATCAATGAGCAACATTGGCATCGGCCATCCACAAATAAATATCAATATTGAAAGCTAATAAAATTCATTATCAATGTAACAAGCATTACCTCGCAATGTTTCACATGTCCATAGTCTCAAGTGGGCAACTAAGCACTGACTGTGGCAAGTCAGAGCCAGAGAAATCCCGCGCGCAGGTTGTGCCTTTTCCTTGCCAATGGACATGTCAAAGAAGACCTTGCTGGTCACCTGCTCAACCAAAGGTCGGCATGGGGATAAGATGTACAGGTCGTCATAGCAAGTGGGCATGATGTGCTGTGTCATGTGCTATTTCATGTTGATGCCATCCTGGAAGCAATGGTATGGCTTACACTAAGTAGCTGAAGCCCTCCCCTTCAAAAGTACAGGGTCTTGCCGTCTGTTGCACTCTGTCAACATATCTTGGAATGTCCAGACAAACCAAGGGCAGGTCATGCGCATGGACTCAAAGCCACCATCCTAAGCACAGCTTTCCAGGAAGGACACCTGTCATACCTGTCTCACACAGACCCCCGACTGATGGAAACCAGCACCACTGTATCCCATATCAACCCTAACAAGTGCTGTTCAACAGGCTTTCACCAAGATGATGTTCCCTGATGTATCAAATACGTGATCCGTTTACTTATCGTTGATTCAATCCATATTCGTTGGGTCACGCATGGTTATCATGGTTATTGGCAGGTGCTTCGTGAACATCTCCAAAAGAGCAGTCTTGACGTTGGGATGGTCATCACCACGTTCTTGGTTGGTCAATACCAGCCAACCTGTAGCCACGACGTGGTTGCTCAACTCCCCTCTTCACCAGCCACCATTTGCTTCCCCATGCCTTGGAAGCAAAGTGCCGTCTTCCCGCCTCAGCCTAAGGTAGCGGTCAGGTCAGTACCACATCCGTGGTGGTCCCCTTACAACAGTCGCTGCATAGGTTGGGATGACGTAGAGGTTACATTCACAATGCCATAGTTGTAGTGATTGTTGAGGATGGTTAGTCTCTGTTTGCTATTTTTAATTGTCGTTGTCATTTTAGGAAACACCGGCCAGCTGTGTCGGATTATGTTGCAGGATATCAAGGTAGGCCTCGGTACCCAGTGGCCATGGAGACACTGCAAGCAAATCCGTGGGCCACAACCCACGCGAAGAGCATTAACAACAAAAATAGACACACAAACGCAGCCATCGTCATGTCCAGGAATTAAATGATCCAGGAACTAATGAAACCCATCCACCACTAGCACAAATACTCTGATTTGGAAATTGGAAACAGCTGGTGGAGTTCCGTCATATGCAGCCGACACGATCACGATGGTGCGCGGATGGACATTCCAAAAATGCGACGCATAGGATCGGATGGGATCTCGTGGTGGTGTGTTCATGGGCGTAATTTTAGGCTTCGTGTGTACCAGATCTACAAAAAGAACATGTCCTCCAAAAAATAGGTGAAGCCACCTGGGACAAGAACAATGTTGGTATTGTCCGGAACTATGAACAAACCTCTGTATATGGGTTCGCCAAAAAATATTGTTTGGACAATAGCGGTTTTGGGTTTAATACTAGTATTGTTAGCTATCAGTTGTATACCTGCAGCTAGTTGTTAGCTACTGTTTACCTGCAGTTAGTTGTGGTTGCACCAGAGGATTCCTGCAGTTAGAATTGTTTTCTGTCTCTTTTTAGATGCCACATTGCTCTTCATCTGGCGGCAAAATCCACACCCAGTACAACCCCTGGGGTCAGCACGGTTAAGGCACACCTACGTGCTGCAAACATGGCCATGACCTCGGGACAACACAGTCTTCAGGCGAGGAAAGTGGCATGCAAACTGCCAAGTAAGTAGAGACTGACAAATGCAAAGTGCAAACAAAAATACAAGCTGCGTGAGCAAATATACTCATTCAATGATAGATAGATAGTAATTACATATTATACAAACAAGATCAAACAAGTGCTTATCAACTTAAGGTATGTAGACTGATTCTGATGGTAGCGATGATACAAGCATGGTACTCCGACCAGTACTCTGCACCTATCCGTAGCCTACCCTGTATGTGATCCTGTCCGGCCATACATGGCCATACCCTACTACCCGGGCTCTTTCATCTCATGTCTTCGAATCTGACTGTGTTGTTTTTCTAAAATTAAGTCTGCTCACATCTCACTTGCCCATCTGGGCCAATCTGTCGGTGTACCGCTCCAAACATTTTTGGCAAGTGAGATCCGGGCGTAACAAAACTGGAGGCAAAGGGGCCAAGCAAAAAAATACAGGTAAAGTATCTTGAACCAAAAATGGCGAGCAAGCGGTTGTTGAAATTTGATACAAAGTACTGCCCACATCATCAACATCGGTGACTAAGATCCAAAAGTGATGCATTTTCAGGGTACCCATTGATGATGAATCTCTGTGCATGGAAGGAAGCATGCGCTTATACAAATACATGCAATACTTTGCATTCGAACACCAGTTGCGAGGGCTTTGACACGTGCTGACTTCCAAACAAATAAATAATGTCGATGGTCTTGTCGGGTTGATTCCTTGGAAGGATCACTTCAGGATCCACTGCTACCAAACATCTAGAGTTAAGAGGAAATTTAGGGTGGGAACGCATGATTTTGGCATGCAAGCTGATGCACAACCAACTGGGCTTGCACGAGAATCCTTTGTCAGCTGTATTGAGCCGGGATGAGCCGGGTAATTAAACCTAAATCCCGAACAAGCAACCACTTTCAGCCACACAATATCACAACCTTGCACACTTCCAACCCATGTGAAACGTGGTCAGCCCAAGCAAAAGTCCCAACATAGGCCGACCAACAATTGTTTCAGTGCTCGAACCATTGTTCACTGCTTCCCAAAATGGTTCCCCTATGGTTGGTTCACTGCTGAACTAATTTGAATCAGGGCTAACAAACGACATCCCCAAATGGTTCACTGGCTGAAACGCTGCATC
>VSDK01008300.1:27101-43015 GCA_009767595.1 Symbiodinium kawagutii
ATGCCGAGAAGCAATGGACGCAACTTCACAACAGTTGCTCCAACCCATAGACTCACCATGGAAGATCAGGCGAGCACCTTGTCCTGTTGAAACCTTGGTTGGCAGCAAGCGCCAACGCTTGGAGCTGGAAATTGCGGTTGGTTGGTTGGGGCAATCATTTTTGTTGGACAAACGCATATCTTCAGGATCGAGGCGTGATGGATTTGTTCAGCAAAATCCCAACAAATGACTACCTGGGCACCATCAACAATAAGACAACAAAAGGAAGTAACTTGAATTTGCCAATCCGAAGGTCAGTCCAGTCATCACCATCAGAGAGTTTTATAGACCTGTCACCTGTCCATCAAATGGTGGTTTCTCAAAATAGGAGACCCCCCAAATCATCCATTATCAATCATTTTGCCAGAAATAAACCAACCATTTTTGGGGTACCGCTGTGACTTGAGAAACCCCCAAATAGGAATCAGTGGAAGTCAAGACGCTGTCTGTGTCTTCCACCGCTCTCTCCTTGCCATCTTCAGCGTTTCAACAAAGTCGCCGTCATCCGACACGATGCACACAGTTCCGCGCGACGCACGGGACTTTGGATCAGCGATCTGCGAGCAGCCCAGAAAAAGAACCACCGGGTTTTTTACCGAACATGGCCGAAGCAAAGGGCTGGAAACGGTTTCACCATGTTTCACCCTTAAGTGGAATCCAGGATAGTTTTTCTACATTTTTCTACCAGTTGGTTAAGCCACTCCTGGTAGCTCCACACTGAAACGTCTCTCGGCGTGAAACCGGGCACATGCTTTAAAGCTCGGGAGACGCCTGGCTCTGGATCGCAGCTCCCACCAGAGAGGTGCGGCCCCAATCTGTCCCCACCGAGTGTCGGAACCCTTGGATCTTGTGGGGCAAAGGTTTTGGAGACCCACGAGTTATACAAACAAGGGTGGGTCAACAAGTTATATTGTTAGTGTAAAGGCGTTGTGGGTCAACAAATTATACAAACAGCAATCGGTGTAAAGCTGGAGCGATTTAGAAGGTTTATGAATTTGTTGGCCCACAAATCCAGAACAATAGTTTTGGAGTTGCGTGATATCAGTCCATTTACACTGCACGCCTGCAAATGGCTGTTTGAATCAGGGTCATCACGTATTAGAAAGATAGTAGGTACATCTATTGAAACAGAACGGAGATAGAATGAATGGGTGGATGCGCAGCTAAGCAAGTTAAATACAGTAGTTCACAGATTAGATTAGATGCTTCAGATGCATCAGGAAGAGACGAAATAGATACGGAGACAAATGCAGCAATTTAGAGATGGGTGAATGGATTGAATTTTGGACGCGCGGACAAAGGGATTGATGGCTGGAGGGACCAATCCATGGTAGCTAGCTAGCTAGATGGATTGCTTCATATCTAGATAGATAGAAAAAGCAAACATATAGACAAACATGTGTGATATAGAAAGATAGATAGATAGAAAAATATAATGAAAAAAAAAGATAAATAGAAAAAAGATAGATGGACAAAGAGAGAGTTGCAAAGGTGAGCAAATAGCGAAGTAGATAGACCCACGGATGGAGGGAAAACATGGACCGATGAACAGCTAGATATCGTGAAGCAAGATAAAGTAAGATAACCTAAGACAATGAAAATAGACGTGAATCAATGTATAGATGGACGGGGAAATCGATAGGTAGATCAATTAGATGAAATCATATTTGCATTGCGATTACATAGGCAGGTATCTAGATGGATGGATGATGCAAATAAATGTACATATGAGCCGTGTTTTTTTTGGATGTTTAAAAAACGACACCAACGCGAAATGCCTCCGCAGTGCCTAGACCATGTAATTTTAGGACGGGTTTTGCCTACGCAGATGGTAGGTGTCAAAAGTTTACCTACGCGGCGCCACCGCGAGACCAATGAAAGCCCCTTCTTCCAAATGCATACCGCCATGTTGCCTACGTGGGATGCCTACGCTACTTTGCCTACGCAGAATATCTTCTGTGCCTGAGACAGAGTACCAATGTATCGGTGATTCAGGGCATCTGGTGCTGATACTGCATGAAGAAGTTGATCTGAATCGATCAAGTAATTCTGAGGTTCGCACTGGACAAGGTAGAATTTGCCGCTACCGACCTGGTGACTTAAAAGCTTAGAGCCAAAGATGCTGCAGTCACATAACCGTCAATCTTTGGCAATCGCATGCTGAGACTTCACTTGATGAAGACAAGAATCACTCTTCGCACACAGCTGTGTCAAACAGTCAGGCAATAACCTCCAAAGTTCAGGCTCTTGAGTTCTGTTTCTCTACCTTTCATCTGTGAAGCCTCTCTTACAAGTAGTCGCCTCAAAATTTCACAATTCATCCAATCCCACCTGTCAAGCTAAGATACTGTTTGAATACACTCTATCATCTGTATGTTTTCGAATTTGATCCTGGGGAGACCGTGTTGTATTTGGATGTCCAACGCATAGCTGTCTGAAAAGGGAATCACTGTTCAGTTCGCAACTGCAGCTGCACGCCAGAACTTGTTTTGACTCTCTGTGGCGGTGGATCATTAAAAGTTCGGGCTTCGCTGATCGGCATTGCAGCATCTGCGCTCTGATGTTTCAAACATGGACGATTGAATTATTGGAAGCAGAATTGACATGCATACATACAATCATCATTAAGTTGTTTTGATTTTAGCGCATTGCTGCTTTCTTCGATTGCTGTTTACGCTTTTCCCTTTTCAATAGCTTCCTCACCCTTTTTTGGCCAGGCCTCTCGGGACAAGCGAACAGCTTCACGATCAGCTTCTCGCAGAGGTGGGAACCATATTTCCACGCCGTTTCATGACGTTTTTTGAGGCTCCAGGCCGGAGACCATTTGTTGTTATCCAGCGACCTCAGGTTCCTTGTGAATCCTTCCAACCCTGCCGGTTTTCGGTCAGGTTGCAACTGGGTTTGCTTTACCCAAGCATCCATTGTGTGAAACTTCCACTTTCGAGTTGAGATCTCACTGACTGCAATTGACCTGTCAAGCAATGAATTAGGTTTATGAGGATCTGAGGTCATGCAAGCCTGTGCATCTCCTTCTCACCAATGGGAAAGGAGGTGAAAAGGATGACAAAAACACGTCATGAATTTTCAAGTTTGGATTCAGAACGCGATGCTAGTGGGGGGAGTCATCAAAGGAGGAGGATGGATGCAGTTCAACAAAGCGTGCCTACAGGAGTGGGAAAGAATTGTTCTTGCGCTTCAATTCAGGAATTGTGATGAATCTTCCACCGCCTACACTTCTGAGGTGGTCTTATGACACAATTCCAGAAGGCGAAACAAAAACAACAAGACAAGGAAGAGAAACTGCGAAGAAAGACTCTATGCAGCTGAATATGAGTCAGTAAAGGAAGGTCCAGCTGTCGTCAATAGCAGGTACCAACTTGCCCGCCAAAGGCGGTTGACCTGGACCCGGTTCCAAAAAAGCAAAAAGCCGGCATCGTGGCAGGTACAGCCGCCCCAACACACCCGGGTGCTGCTGGCACCAAGTCTCCAGATGGCTTAAGCCCCGCCAAGGCCGGTCCTGATGCAAAACCAGGCCTGACTTCAGGGCTTCGCCCAGGATCTGCGGAAGCCGGGGTGAAGTGATGGTCAAACCCGCATCTGACCACTTTTGGCGGGTCAGCCGGTTGATCACATCGGGATCAACCTTCTTCGGGGCATCAAGGAAACCAAGGAGTGACGAATCATATGATGGACATCCGCGAGACATCCTATGGAACATGTGGAGAGGACAGCCTTCAGTTAAAACCGTTTAAAAATCTCAAGCCTGATTTTGTAGTGTCAAGCATTTCTGCATCATCATTGCGTAATTCATACTCATTGCCAGGGCAACTGCGACGCCGAGAGTGAATGTGGAATTCGAAATCCCTTTTATCCAAACCCAGCAAATGGACTGGGAATTCGAATGTTACCATTTTCCAGGCAATGGTTCGTTGGGCCCCACATCCCCTGAGTGTCTCCAACAGGTCGCTCCAACAGAACGATTCGGCCATGTTGGGCTGACCGACTCATGGGTCCAACAGCTGGCGCTGCTGCCAGGTCACTGCGTTGGGTGCTTCGCGGCCCAGGAACTGCCTACGCAATCAATTTTTAGTTCCCTTTTTAATTGAATTTGAGGCTGTCAAAAAAAGTAGGTCATATGACATGAAAAAAATGGATAAATTCATAAATAAGATAGATAGATAAGATAGTAAGATAGATAGATAGATAGATGATAGATAGATAGGTAAATAGATAAGTAGATAAATAGATTCATAGATAAATAGATAGACAAAAAGATAGGTACAGTCAACAGATAGAATGATAGATAGATGAATAGATGAATAGATAGATAGATAGATAGATAGATAGATAGATAGATAGATAGATAGATAGATAGATAGATAGATAGATAGATAGATAGATAGATAGAATTAGATTAGATTAGATTAGATTAGATTAGATTAGATTAGATTAGATTAGATTAGATTAGATTAGATTAGATTAGATTAGATTAGATTAGATTAGATTAGATAGATAGATAGATAGATAGATGGAATGAACCAAAAAAAAATAAAATAATTGATGCATAAATAGATAGATAAAGTCGAATTAAAAAAAAAAAACAACACACACAAAACATGAAAGAGATGGAGAGAAATAAACGGGCAAATTGAAAAATAATATAGAGATATAGGTAGGATTACATAGAGAGGCTATCCTCAATCAGGAATATGGATCAACCGATAGCACAAACACACACGCACACACAAATAAGGAGATTCATAGATCAATAAACCCATAATTTGTTGTACCAAAAACATCATATTGATCCACTGCCTACCTTAAATGAATCAAAATCAGAATAATTTGGAGTGCTATAAACAAGCAAATTAGTTTTGACATGTTTTGATTACAATTAGAGCAAGTAGATAGATTGAGGAACAAACAGGCAAACATAATTGCAGCACCCAGGTATTCTATCTACAGAAGTAGAGCATCCATGGAAACGGACTCCGCACAGCGCACTGCCCCCTCTGCACCTGTTCGAGCACGGCACTATGAATTGCCTTGTCTACACTCTGGAAACCAGAGGGAAGCACAAAGATCTGTGCATCAAAGAAAGCCTCGGATGAGTGAAGAAAATGCCAGCACTCGTCCCCAAAACAGGGCCAAAATTCACTTCAGGCTGAAGCCCTTGCAACCAGCATGACTTTGAGGATCACCTGCCTTCCAAGGTGGCTTGTGATTTTTGTTTGACATGGTGCTGTGCTCAAATCATGGCTTCTCAAAATAGGGGACCCCCCAAATCATCCATCATAACTATTCACTGTAATCAGCACAGCATAACTTGGGGGTACCCCCATGTTAAGAAACCCCCAAATTGTTCATCCACGATTTTATTGCATGGCAGGTCCTTCGGACGCGTGGGGAGTGGTGAATTGGGGCCGCCAAGGAGACGGTGGAGTGTTTCTTCAATCAGCCTGCTCCTGGAAGCCCCCAAAAAAACATAAAAAATGTATGGTGGTTTCTTGAAATAGGGGTACCCCCAAAATCATCCGATCTTAGTCATGTAGGGTAGTAAACATACCGTTTTGGAGTTTTGCTAGTCTCTACCACATGTCATGAGAACATGGTTCCTCCATCCAGGCTATTGTGCATGGTTTCTGCGATATCCTGCCAATGTTTGACAAAATCTGTCCAGCGCAAACTTACTGCCCTTGATCAAAACGATACACGTTCAATCCGCAAACATGCTGCTTCATTGAGGCTATTCACATGACACCAGCAAATATAACTGAGTGATGGGAAATTCTGAGATTAACATGAACAAACCACACACCGAATTTTACGATCAATAGCTGGTAAATGATCTCCAAACAAATGTGGTTTCTGGCTGTATCTCCCATTACACCACAAAAAAACAACAATGAATTTGAAGCATCTTCTGCTGATTCCCGTGGAAACACCTACAACTGCGGACTATTGACCTGCAGTGATACACCCCTAACTAAGTGGCTGAAGCCAAGAAGCCAGGTAGGACTTCAAGTCATAGAGCAGCATCCTTCCTCTCGATGAGCCTCCCGGCGATTCGCTGCCATTCTTGGCGCTCATCATGCTGCGGAAAAATGCTTCGGCAAATTGTGGTGCTAAGTGTTTTTAACCATGGTTAATGATCCTTTGCAGTTTAGCATGAATCATGGTTTATATGGCTAAAATGATCATGAATCATGGTTTATATGATGTTTACAGTGGGTGATCATGGTTGAGGATGGTTGGCAACGGTGCTGTTGCGAGCCCACAATGGCCAATCCAGACCCCACACCAAAACGTCCTTTGCAGAAATCGACCTCTGGGGGGGTCAGCACGCCTAGAACTATTTAGCATTCAGCAGTCTGGACCATCTGCAATCATTCTTGTTGGGGTGATCAAACATCGTCAATTGCTTTCGTAGCCCCTATAATCAGCAATTATCAGCGATCACCAGCAATAAGATTATCCTATGAAAACAAGGTCATTCATTAACTTGAGCATCAAGCATCATCAGTCATTTCAATGACCATCAACCAAGCCATCAACCCTCATGAACCCATCAATCACTATGAGTCATCATTAAGCATCAAAAGCGATTATGTGTAAATGATTGTGACTGTAATATATATATATATATGTAGATAGATAGATAGATAGGTAGATAGATAGACAGATAGATAGATGAGATAAGATAAGATAAGATAAGCTAAGATAACATAATATACGATAAGATAAGACGACATAAGATAAGATAAGATAAGATAAGATAAGATAAGGTAAGACAAGATAAGATAAGACAAGATAAGATAAGATAAAATAAGATTAGATTAGATTGGATCAGATTAGATTAGATTAGATAGATAAATAGATAGATGAATAAATCGATAGATAAATAAATAGAATACTAGATAGATAGATGTGTGCATGTAGATCTAAATATTCCTATTCATGACAGCCCACGGTAAATCACAATTGAACCATGTCAGTAACATTCAAAAACCATCATCAGCCATATTGTTTGTCAACCAGCCATTAGCAACTACTGCTATTTGGCCATCAACCATCAACCACTATCAACCATCAACCATTATTAGCAACCGTAAATAACCATCAACCAATCAACCTCCAGCAGCATCAATCAACCACTACAAGCCACCAACCAACCACCATCAACCGCACCATAAAACCACCCCTCAGCCATCATCACCAAGCAGCTCGCCTACATCCTGCGCCATGAAGCCAGCTCTGCGGGCCCAGGCCACCAGGCTGCGCCGCGCAGCACCAGCGACCTCCACCACCGTGGGCGCAGTTCCTCAGCGACGGTGGGTTGGATGGTCGATGATGATCGGTCAACAGTTGGATGGTTGGATGGTTGGTCAATGGTAAACCTCAATGACTGTGGGTCAAGACCCTTTCAGCCTGGTGAACATCCATCAATGACCAAGCTGTGGGGATGCGCACCTACCATCAGTTATCCATCCATTTGGGATGGCTGGGTGTCACGACTCCCCCACGCTGCTCAACACCCAGGGGCTCCTCACGGTGTTGACCCAACTGTCACGGGGTTCACCTCCATGAAACTCAATCTTTGGAGCATCCACAGGGAACCTGACAGGTTGAGAATGGAATCATCAGTGGCATTTATAACCAGTGGACTTGGATGGACACGGATCAATAGATGACATTGTGAACCAATGATCAATGACATTGTGAACCAAGCATCGATGACCCTGTGAACATCTGTGAGCCAATCATCAACGGCTTAAACCATTGATTACGGATGAAGTTTAATTGATCAATAATTAATAATTTTCCAACTATAAGACTAAGAATCATGGCCATTGTTGGTCATCAATCATATTGATTTTTGAACCCTCCAAATAGGGTCGGGTTCGTCGACTGCGGTTGTCGACAACAGAAAAAAAAACAATAGAGGCTGACCGGCTTTGAACAGTGTCCCAACGCTGCCGAATCTGGTTGAGACATGTTGGGATCATGGCAAATGATCACTGCTTATGATTGCACTCGGAAGAAACCACCATCACGATTTTGGACTTTCCGGGCACTTCCCCACCGTTCGCGACCTGACGAAATGACAGCCCAACGAAAACTAAATTCAGTTGTTTTAACACTCAATCCGGTTCATGTTTAGAGGTTTCGGCCATCTCAGCAGTGACCTGTGGTTAGATGGCGGAAACTTGATGCTAACATTGTCATATGATTTGATAATCCACGTGTTTGCAAATATCCAGGAGATCTGGTGGAGGCTAGGGTCAAACCATTTCCAAGCTAACATTGAGTGTGCCATACTGAAAGAAACACCCACAAACCGTTTTGAGTCAAGCCACTATCAATCCTCAAAATGACTTGCTGATCTGCTGCGACTGCTAAATCATCTGTGCAAGCCCTGCCAGTGCCCCATAAGTTTTAAACCCACGAGAGCAAGGAAGACTGGTCTCTCGCCTTTGCAGCTTGATTGTGCAGCAAAACTCAAGAAAAAACGAAGAAACTAATCAACCAAGATCAACCAAGGTCAGCCAAGATCAGCCAAGATCAGCAAAGATCAACCAAGGTCAACTGAGGTCAGCCAAGATCAACGAACCAGTCTCTTACTAAAACAAACTTTAAGTGATCAAACTATGGTCACTGATCAACGGCTAAGGCCCATCTGCTCCTGCTATGCCCAAGCACTCAGAAGCGTTCAGCGCAGATCCGTCGGCGTGGGCCAAGTACAGCCGCCCGAAGGTCGCCGTGTTGGCATAGAGACCTGGGGCTCAGCACGGAACCCTCCAAGATGGGCAAAGAGGTGCAGGTATGCGCGGACGTAGACATAACCCAGGTGCTCCATGGTTGGTACATGCGAGTATGATAGATTGACCTACACTGACCATCGGATTTACATACACTTGTCATCGTATTTACCTACAAAGTGACCCATATGCGAGACAAAATAACCAAGGAACTCTCATGCTCATGGACCTCGTAGCTCAGTTCTGGTTGATGCTTGGCTGATTCCAGTTCTGCCATAGCTTGATCCCGCTTGACAGTCTCTCACCTTTCCAGTTGATCAATCCTTGGAATCACCTGCTTTTGCTCGCCGAGTTGTTGCTGGTTGGTTGCTTACCGTCATAGACATGGACATGCCAGTTGATTCTGCTGCTGGCTGGGTGCTTCTGCTCCATCCCAATCCAACTCACCACCTGATGATCACTAAAAGCAGCGTTCTTCGCTGTCATGGCAATCCGAAAGAAAAACTGGTTTGATTGATGGCAGTGGGTCACCCTGAACCCCTGGTTCCCCAATCATTAACCATTGTTTTCTCTACTATTGTTGGTTACTATCCCCCATTGGTTGCTTGGTTATTGTTGACCCATAGCCAGATCTGCAATCACTATTATTGTAACCATTATAGACTTTGATCGCTGATCACCAGCTTATCAACCATCTTGCGAATCAGTTTTCTGACCCGAAGAATGCTTTCTCTGACTGGGGTTCGATTGGATCATCTATGCCAAGGCGAGTGAGTCTTGCCAATTGATGCTTGTGACACCGGTATCAATCTTGCTGGGTTGCTGACTACCTTACAAAGATCCCCGTGATTCCAATTCTTGACGATGCCCCACGGAGCGGATCCTTTCACATAGGAGTTGTTCATATGTTGGTTGCATGTTGGCTGTTTGTTGGATAAACTGCCGGTATATCGTAGTATCATCTATGTTGTAATTGTTGTTGTTGGCCAATGATTTTGTTGGTTCTGATCCCCCATGAGATTGATGATAAAAAGGGCTTGTCCAAAAACCGAGTGCCTCCAAGTCACTGGCGGTTTCCCTGATAGACGCTATGAACGCGGACGGTCAGTAGGTACCGCCACGGACGCGGTCAAACAGTGCTGAATCATTCTCAATGACGATTAACTATGACTAAGCATGAATAAACAATGATTTACCATCAGTTCCTATACTATTTATCACAATGATTCAAAAACGGTTTCGATCTATCACACAATGATTCAAAGATTTTGTGATGATTTATCAATGAACAATGACTTATACCACTATTAAACCACTATAAACCGCTATTAACCATCACTTCTCACCCTGGTCAGCTTCAACCAACCAGCAACCGACCGTGGTCACCTGCAACCGGTGCCCTTGGTGCGCTGCGAGGCACGGAACGCCACGGGCTGCCGCGCCGCCAAGCGCTGCTTCAGCGCACCACAACAGCTACGCAGCGAGAGGTTCTGCGGTGGCAGCAGGTTGTCCAGGTCCCAGTAGACCTCACGTGGAAAGTGTTAGTAGTTAGTGATAGTAGTAGGGTGAGTAGTTGTCTGTAGTACTAACAGCTGGTGAATCAGTGATCAATTAATAGTAGACCTCAAGGGTTAATAGTGGTAACCCAGTTGATAGTGCTGGTAATAGTGTTTAAATATGATAAATATAGGTGAATAATTGATTTCCTGATAGGGTCAATAAGATAGGGTGGAAACAGCTTTTTCATCAGTGATCAATTGATAGTGTTAGTAGTAGTGAATCAGTGATCAATCAATACCCTAATAGTGTTAATTAGTAGTGAATCAGTGATCAATTAAGGTCATAACAGTTGGTAATAGTGGTTCATTAGGAGTGAATTAGTGATCAAGGGAGGTTATAAGTTAAGTGTATTATATAGTGGCTAATACTGGTTAATTGAGGTTATCAGTCAAGTTGATAATGGTTCGTAGTGGTTAAGAGTTGTTGATACTACTGGGATTTACAAATAGTGGTAAGTTAATATTACGAGTTCATAGTGGTCATTTGACCAATAGTATAATAGTGGTTAATCGCTATAGTGGTTAATAATGGTTCATGAAGGCTATAATTATGGCTAATTTATGGTTTATGAAATTAAGAATGGTTATAGTTAAGTAAATTACAAACCTGGAGGTCAATAAAGGTTATTATCATGTTAATAGTGGTTGTAGTGGTTCAGTAATGGTACCTAAGAAAAATGATGATTCGTACTAGTGACACACATAGTAAAATTGTTAATTCAGTTTCAGGGTGGAGTCCACCAGTTGGACAACGGTTGGACAACATGGTCCTCGACATGACCCAGATGCTCCATGTATGGTATATTCGAACACATGTGGATCACTTTAATGGTGGATGTAGGCAAATACACCATACACGGAGCATCTGCGACATATACACAGCACTTCCAAGAATAGCAGCAAAAAGACCTAGGTGGCAACCACTGAAAGTAATGTAAAACTAAGAATGCGCATTCAATAATAATAATAATGTTGGTGTTACACCCATGGTCGGGCTATCAAAACAAAATGGAAACAAGTGAAACAAGTCACAAGTGGAAAACAGTGTCATAGACCACAAACAAATCAATAAGTGAAAGTTGGACAACAAACTAGAAGAAGCAAACCTTGAAATGAAAGGACCTCTGACAAACAATCTATCATAACTATAACCAGGTGAACGTTCATGGGGTAACTAAGGAACTTCACAACTGCGATGCTACAACCTGATCATTCAACCAGTATTTTTGCAAATCACGGGCAGGTATGGCTGTATGATGCTGGATGCCACACGGGGATGAGCCAAGCATTGAACACCCTCTAGAGCCACAGATTGTAAAATCATGCGGTGGTTTCTTAAGCCATATGGTACACCCAAATCATCCTTGACAAAGCATTTACAGGAATAAACAAGCCATTTTGGGGAGTTCCCTATTTTGAGAAACACCCATGTGTAATGAAAGGGTTTTGGTAACAACATTTGCCGCACGCAGTTTTGTACTGAAATAAGTAAGGACATCAATGAAACTGACAAAAACAATCAAAACGACTACCTTCATACTGATCGGTCAACCATCGGCCAAGAACAGCAAAGGATGATGGACGGTGTTTTGATTATAAAAATCATGGGTGTCTGCAACAGTCCTTTGCAACGACAGAAACATCGAGACTCATGAGACAATGGAGTATTATTGATGAAGCATAGTCTCCAATAGTGACAAATAAGTACTACCGTGATGTCTCAATGATAGTAACTGATGGTTGATGATACTAGCTACAAATACCATGATCCTGGCAACTTCTATGACTCTCGGATTACCCACGATGCCAGGTGGCAGTCACAGGGCCATCGGGACTCACAGGTCTGTCCATCAGAAGGGGTCCAGAGTGACCTCGCAAGGCTTTGGACGATGAAACCCCAGTTGAGTTGGGATTTTGTGCATATATATATATATATATTATTATTTGCATCCACATCGACTTTGAGATACTTTGAAAGTTTAAGAGTTTAAGTATATTCGACATCTTCGAGGGAGGCAATTCTTAATTAAATCATTGGGGTCACTGCAAACACTCTATTGTGCTACAGCTCGAACGAAATCAAAGTCAAGCATAGATACATTAAAGCGCTATAACTGCGCGACATGTATGCAAAATATGTTGAAATGATCCATGCAGTGAACCCAGAGCTTTTCCATGTTTGATGCATGAAAGGGGTGGGTCGTGCAGTCGTCTGCCGCATCTTTGACATGATGTTGCGAAGTCTCATGACCCAACGACCGGCCAAACTGAAGGGTCTTCACTATTTTTTTCACTTTCATAGTGTTGAGCTTACCGTTTGTCTTGGATCCCTGCCATGAAGCGGCCTGTCTTCGGTTGCTTGGGACGCTTCTTGGCTGCAGATGGAATGGCAGTCCAACAGATGGCAGTCCAAGAGATCAGAAGGACGCAAAACCATGGCAGCGCAGGCCGGAGCTTTGGCATTGCAAGCGGGTACTTTGAATGCGTTCAGTTCAGCTAACCTTTCAGAGAAAGCATCAACTTTAGTTTGAAATCTTCAAGCCACCATTCTGCCTTTTTTCAAGATTGTTTTGCCTTACCTGCACAGCACAAAGTTCTCTTGGACTCACATCAATTTCTGTTCAAATGTTCTAATGTCACATGTGGTATTGTTGTTGTTGGTTGTGTTGTTGTTGCTGCTGTTGCTGTTGTCGTTGTCGTTGTTGATGTTGTTGTTAACTTTGGTGGATCATGTGCTTGCGTGGATCGCTTCAAAGACCGCTAGCTGAACTGCCCATAGCAGGGAAGCACCCCCACTTGCCAGCATATGGCGTGATCATAACCAATATTAACCACACCGCGAATTTGGAGGCTACCCCACAGAATGGAGCTTAACTAGTCTTGGTGATTGTCGTCTTACACCGGCTGTTTGTAACCATGAGATGTCTCTCAGTGTCTTGAGCCCGAAGGTTGTGATCCATGATGGACCATCCTGCATCTGCGGACTGAATACTGAAACCACAATAGTTTTCAGGAAAATTGGTACACTGGGATGAAAACCACAAGCAAGGGTCCCGTGGGGTCCAACCATTCAATCATAAATCAAAGCCTACCAACTATCCTCAGTTGCAACACAGTAGATTGAACATGCTATTTGAAGATGGATTTTACAGACTAGTCTTGCTTCGTCTTATTCTGAAACCAACGTCAATTCGTTGGTATGCAGCATTCTCTGTGCTCATTGCATGTTATTGTGCTTTCATCATGCTATTTGTCTTGTCGGACAATGTAGCATATCCTATCATACCACTTAATTGATGACGAATCTATTTTGCATGAACACGGATGTGTACATGACACACACACACACATATCTATATATATATATACAACTATTGGAAATAACGATAATATTATATATATATATAATATTATAAAAAAACGATATGTTGTAGACATTATTAAACATGTATGCACCCCTCAATGTGTTTATGGTTTAATCCAGGTGGATCCGCAGGTTGCCCGTCCTAGCAGCCCCTCAATCTTCAGCAACCCCGCGATGCAACCCGCCATGACCTGGGGGAACCCAGCAGCGGTGATCAGGCGAGAAAATATAAACGCTTGAAATGTGAAGGCACTGTAATGATTATAAGCTGCATAGTTTTTAGTAATTAACCTTGCACTTCCAGTTGCCTCGAAATCGTAGGTAACCAGCTGGTTTCTACCAGCCAGCTTTTTAGGGTTGGTTGCCTACGATGTAGGTAACTGGAAGGGTAGGGTAATGTTTGACAAAAACTATGGGCATTGTACTGTTTACTAAGATGTGATAAGTATGCAATGCATAGTTTTTGTTGATGCACCAAACATGTACTGTATACAAAAACGGAATCAACCGATTGAGTGCGGATTCAAGGAGCAACAGCTCGGCAAGTCCATGACGCAGAGTCGCGGAGGTTACAAAGGAATGGAGTCATTGGCCACCCCAGTCTGGTCAGATCCGGCAACGGTTCACATTTCTTCAATTCTACATGCATCAAACAACAGCAATCTCATCCAAACCTCAACTGGTGGTTGCTTGGTATAATCTAGAAGAAAATATCTGCCATGATGTCAAGATCAGCCTGATCAGGATATTGATCGATGTCTTGGCTTCCCTTTTGTCGGTAGAAACCAACCCATGGCTAATGATCAATAAATTCCTGGGTTGTTTTATCCGGGGTTCATTTTGGTAGGACATCAACCCTTTTCATCTCACCATATGAACGCCAGAAATTAGCTTCACCCCGCACCGGTACTTATTGCTACCCACAATTAGCCACTCTCAACGATTCTCCAGCAACAATTGTTATTGACCCGCAATTTAACCACCATCGTCACAAACCATCATTGACAATGCCATGCAGTTAGCAGGATTTCGGAAGAGGGAATTCCATTTTTTATTTTTTGTTTTACATTTTTTTTGTTTTTTTTCTTTTTTTTTGTTTGTTGATTTTGTTTTCACTTTTTGACATATTTTTTCCTTGTGTTTTATTTTGGTGTGTTTTTTGTTTTTTTTAATTATTTCCTGATGACGGAAAGCGCTTGAGCGCTTGAACGTTTTTACCGAAGGCTGGGGGGGGGTGGGGGGGGGGGGGGCAGACTGATTTGCCGTAATTTGTGGTGGGGGGGGGGGTGGGGGGGGGGCAGACTGATTTGCAGTAATTTTTGGTCAAAAATCGACGTTTTACCTGCACGAGAACGCAATTTTGCAATTTCTTCGCGGGAAGGATTTTTGTTGGGTGGCCGGGGCCAAGTTGGGCGCCATGTTGGGGCAGCAGGAGGCCATGTTTCGGACCATGTCGGGCCATGAAGGGGCCATGTTGGGCCATGTTGGGACAGTGTTTGGCCCATATTCGGGTATGCAGGGGCCATGTTGGGCCATGATGGGACCGCCTTTGGCCCATATACGGGTATGCATGGGCCTTGTTGGGACAACCGCGCCAATGTTGGGACCAGGTCGGCGCGTGAAGGGGCTATCTTGGGCCATGTTGGCAAGTTCTTTTGGTCAGAAATGGACGTTCTACCTGTGCGAGAGCGTAATTTTGCAGCTTCTTCGCTGCTGCCATGTTGGGCTCATTCTCCGGCGAAATTGGGCGCCATGTTGGGATATCAAGGCCCCATGTTTGGGACCATTCAGACTATGTCGGGCCACGAAAGGGCTATGTTGGGGGCCATGTTGGGACAGTCTTGGGAGAGTGTCTGGCCCATGTACGGGTATGCAGGGGCATGTTGGGCCGTGTTGGGACAGTCTTTGGCCCACATACAGGCATGCATGAGCCTTGTTGGGACAATCGGGCCCATGTTGGGACCATCTCGGCGCGTGAAGGGGCTATCTTGGGCCATGTTGGCTGGTTTTTTTGATCAAAAATGGACGTTCTACCTGCACGAGAGCGTAATTTTGCAATTTCTTCGCTGCAGCATGCTGCAGCCATGTTGGGCAGCATGTTGGGGACTCTAGGCCCATGTTGGGACCATGTAGGGGCATGACGGGGTCATCTTGGGCCATCTTGGGCCATGTTGGGACAGTCTTTGGCCCGTA
>VSDK01008300.1:43760-86588 GCA_009767595.1 Symbiodinium kawagutii
AGGGGCGTGTTGCGACTGTCCTCGCGCCATGTTGGGCAGCATGTTGGGGACTCTAGGGCCCATGTTGGGACCATGTAGGGCATGAGAGGGCCATCTTGGGCCATCTTGGGCCATGTTGGGACAGTCTTTGGCCCATATACGGGTATGGGCAGTTTTGCAATTTCTTTGTGGGACGGTTGTTTGTTGGCCGAAAGGGGCGTGTTGCGACTGTCCTCGCGCCATGTTGGGCAGCATGTAGGGGACTCTAGGGCCCATGTTGGGACCATGTAGGGGCATGAGAGGGCCATCTTGGGCCATGTTGGGACAGTCTTTGGCCCGTATACGGGCATGGGCAGTTTTGCAATTTCTTTGTGGGATAGCTTTTTGTTGGCCGAAAGGGGCCATAGGCAGTTTTGCAATTTCTTTGTGGGACAGCTTTTTGTTGGCCGATAGGGGCGTGTTGCGACTGTCCTCGCGCCATGTTGGGCAGCATGTTGGGGACTCTAGGGCCCATGGTGGGACCATAATGTAGGGGCATGAAGGGGCCATCTAGGGCCATGTATTTTCCTTGATCACTGATGACGGAACCTTACCGGGAGGGATTGGTGGTTTCTTGGGCCATGAGACGCAAAAAGACTTACGCTGCGCGCTTTCCGTGATGTTCCAACCTGGTTTGCAGTAACTTGCAATAATCTCCGTCATAATTTTAAGGACCAGCAGCCACAGATCATTAATTACTCTCCATGAACTATCATCATTGCTCCAACATGGGCTGGCATCCAGCTTCATCAACCAACACCAACCATATTTTATCATCGCGAACCAGACTATTTCTACCATCATTGACCCTCATGAACCACTATCAACCACGGCAAACAGTATAAGCATGTACGATTTATCACCATTTATCAAGAATCACAGACAATCATTATACAGCAAATATTGACAAACATTCATCACCATTAACCATCATAAACCACCATTCATCAACATAAACCATCATCCATGAACCATACCATCCACCAACTATAACCACCACCATCCACTCGCAGCTGCGAGCTGCTCCCGCAAAGATCCGACAGTGGCTGAGAGTCCTGGCCGCACAAGCCCGGGTCCCGAGGGGCACAGGGCTGAAAGGCAAGGCGCAGGCGCACGGCACAGGGCTGGCTATGGTTGGCTGAAGCTCCCAAGGTCCGTATCCAAAAAAGTTCAAGGTGTGCCCTCTAGGGGGCACAGCTCGCTGGCTAGAGAATCCACCTTGCTGTTGTAGACGAATTAGCTATTTGGAATGGTGACTTTCCAGCCAGCGAACTCGTAGATTACCGGAGTCTAGTCCCTGCTGAGGCGCTAAGGGCTGCTCCCATCAGCAATAGATCCAGCTATAAGCCAGCTAGTACTACCTCCTTCAGCTCTGTTACCCAACGAATGGGGTTGCCGCGCCTCATGTTTTGCTGCAGCGCCGCCATTTGAAGGAACTCTCCCTCTTCATCCTTCTGTTGTACCTCCCAAAGCATTTGGTAGGATTTCGACGATGGTGTGCTTGTCAATGCTAAATATATCTAAGACTATGCAGGTAAAATTAGGCAGGGGGGAACCTAGCATGCTCTCACAATCAAAGATGGGTAACGGTACTCTGGTTTGCACCTGCAAGAATGTCTGTGTGTGTGTGCGTGGGTGTGCACATAGGTGGTGGCAACATATCTGTGTACACATTATACATGCAAACATTACATGATGATGATATGTTGCCGGTGCACTTGTGACACTACCTGATACTGATAATATTGCTTACAGTAAGCAGTCACAAATAGCACGTGCTTTGGATTCCTAAAGCATAACACCTGTTTGCATTTATGTCTACTTCAGAGTGATTTGTCACCCTCCACTGTCCCTTCAGTATCCTTCGGTAACATTCCTACCAGTTCCATCTGATAAAGTGCCACTTCATTTGCAACTTTCCGCAGGTCCCGTGGAGATCTTGGAGTAGCATCAGGTGACTAACCTGTCTGCATAAGATTCATCTATGTACAGTAGTATATATATATATATCATTAGTGTTTGTCAAATAGGGGACCTAAAAAAATAGATCGTTTATTATGTACTAACAATGATCGATACTGGATGATTTGGGGGTACCCCTATTTTGAGAAACCACCATATTTGTTGTACGAGAATGCACAAGTATCAACATGAATAAAATCGCAACCTGATGATCAACGTGTTAGATCAAGGCCTCAAGGTGAGGGACCGTAGGTGTTGCTAGAAACAATTGGCAAGAGGAATTAACCATCATTAACCATCATCAACAAGGGTTAACAATGAAGCACTCAGTGATTGTTATTGTTAATGATGGTTAATCCAAAATGTATGATGAAGCACTGTCAAATCCAAATCCAACAAGTACGTTAAGAACACCGCAGGCGTTCTGATGGTATGCTGTTCAAGAACTTGTGACTGTTCAATAATTGATGTTCAAGAATGGTTGATCATTGATATTCAAATCTTGATAGTGGTTCACTTTGTTCACTTATCATTCATTATCACTGTCTTTGCTTCTCACTCAACTTTCCAACCAACTTGTGATAATGGTCGGAATACCATTGACAATAGCAATCAACAGTGGTTCACACCGCTGGATGACCGTGACGGTTGCTCAACTTGGCACACCTTCATGGTGGTCGACGACATCTGTGAACTCACGTCGCCGGAGCGTGCCAGCTCTTGGAGATTGATGTGTGAAAGAAACAACAAGAAGCTGTTGGTGAACAAATGATCCGTGAGATTCCGTTGGACATGTCTCGTGGGACACAAGCTTTGCATGGTTCAAAACATGATTTTGAGACCTGTCAAGCTGCTTGGTGAGATGGAAATCCGACACTTCCATGATTTGCGCCATAGCTGCGGAAAAATTGCAATCTGCGGCCGTGTTGTTTCCCAAGTGTGTGTGTGTGTGTGGAAACCTACGCAATCAAGTCCAACGATAACATTTGGTTGATAGACTGATGGATGTTCTACAACGTAGCTTCTGCATGATAGTCCGGCAATCAGTGGATCCTGATAAAATATCATTTCATGTGATATTAAATATGGACAACCAATCAATGATAATTCGAAGATAACAACCAACCAATCGGGTGAACAGTCGTGAAAAAAAATCATAGTTATTGAACATACCGGAGGGCTGGAGGGTAAATAAGAAGTTGAACGCGCATAGTGATAGAGGTACATGATTGCAGAAATGAATGAAGAAAGGTTTGGTGATCCGGTCTTTGGGGGGTATCCCCATGAACATTTTAGGCAGCCACAACATGGGTTTGAGTGACTTTCTAAGATGTTAGATACCCACTTTTTTCCTGCGAACAACAGTTTTTTCATTGTAACGTTCACGAAAAAGGTCGTAAAAGGCAACAAGTAAACAATTGCGAACACCGGATGAAATGGTCCAGAGTCACACATCAAAAGCCGAACAGCAAAAGCAAGTGATGTGTTTTTGTTGCGATTGTAGATTTTGGAGGGAAACACTCTGTGTGAGAAATAACCGTCAAAAATTAAAGGTATGTCATTAAGTCCTTTTGTGAAATCTTGTGGAACCCATCGCTCAAATTTGTTTCCGAACATGGTTGTCTGGCTTAGACCTTCATAGTTGCAACCCGAAAGATTGATATGATGCATTCATCCTAGAACTAACCATGATCCGTCCCATTTTCAATTCACCGGCAAAACACAGCAACCT
Organism: Symbiodinium kawagutii; assembly: GCA_009767595.1. Classification (NCBI taxonomy): domain Eukaryota; class Dinophyceae; order Suessiales; family Symbiodiniaceae; genus Symbiodinium; species Symbiodinium kawagutii. Next base: position 47,473 of record VSDK01008300.1, read on the forward strand.
TTAGCAAGTAAAATGCTCCAGTATGCTCCACTCAAATGTTACAAACATGCCAATATCAGCTTGTCACGCAGTTATGCCCAATCATCCCAATCAAAACAACCACTCGGAGGTAGTCCAAACTATGCACCACTGATGAATAGCGCACCACAATCTGTCTCGAAGCAGCGCTCGAGGTTCTGCCGGCTTTTTTGAGATTGTCGCTACTGAGCTGATACAATGAAGCGAACTACGGATTGACGTGTCAATGTTTGATGTGAAACCATGAAGCCCTTCCTCTTGCACGCCTGGAGTCCAAATCAAAAGTATAAAGAATTCAAGTTGCAATCACGATTGCACCTTTCATACAACATTGGTTGTATGTAATGAGCGGTATAGTGGTAATCAGCGGTATAGTTGTGTAGTCGAAACTCATAGGGACATGAGAGGTTTCGGGGTAGCCTTTATCTTGAACAAATGCAAATCTAGCATTTTGTAAACGTGTCCTGCCCACCCTGGCCAAAAGGAGGGGCTTCAGGATGCTTTCTTCTCTCATGCAACACGTGCATCACTCTTTGTTGGAGTTGTGCCAGTCGTCATTTGGGGTTGTCCATAAGTACTGGTAAACAAGCTAATAACAAAAGCTATCAACCAACATGGTTGTGAAGCCAATCCTCCTAATCTGGGGATTACCGCCATGGACAGCCCCATATTAGCAATGCCTTTGGCAAGTGCCAAGACTGGCAGTGACTCACGGGGGTGTAGTGCCATAGCCACTGCAACATGGGCTTCTCCAGAATTGTTTGAGCTGAACAATCAACAACACAAGCACAAGGATGCTAGAACCGAGCTTCAGTCATTGGTGCTGCGGACTCCACAATAGTAGTGGTATGGATCAACCTGAAATGTTAAGGAGGTCAAGCAGGGAACCTGTAGAGCCCCCTTGCTCAATCCACTCTCCGCCATTATCTGTCTGATTTGTTGCATGGCTCAAACCAGTAATCCCATACTGGGTTGTGCTGGGCTGTACTCCCCAGCTAGATCAGCTATTCTCACCAAAGCTTGAGTCAGCTTATCTCTACCCGGCTACTGGTACCATACCCTGACTGGTACCCATAAAAGCTGTTACCAAAGCTTTGGGTAGGATAACTCTACCAGGGCTTGAGTTTGGTTACCAAAGCTGTTACGATAACTGGTAGCCATAAAACCTACCCAACCTTCCAGACAGCTGACCCAGGATGGACCCCACGGGCCCCATCGGCTCATGGCACTGCAGCACCCGCTTCAGCTGCGCCCATGGAAGCTATGCCTTGGAGCTGGAGCCATTCCCTGGGAAACGTGCAGCTATGAACCGTGGAGCACCACCATTTGGCGAGCTGGGTCAAGCAGTTAACCAACCAATTTCGTGGGGAGAATGACCAACAAGTTCATAGGGAAAACAATGGCTAATGATAGGGGAACCAGGGGTACGGGGTTTTGACCCACTGCCATTTCACCGTTGTGGATTTCACAGAGATGTCCTGCGCATTGGTAGTTGATCCTGACAAGGAACCAAGTCAGGAAGTCAAAAACGTCCAATTATACATTGTGTTTCATCCTCCTTTGAGCGTTAGTTATTGTTTTATTGATTCCTGATCGTTTTACAAGGTAAGCCCCACATGCGGCTAGATTCGAGGCATTCCAGTAGAGAACTATTAGTACCTTTTCGTTACTTCCTCAAGTGGGTTCATAATTTGAGAAAACAACTTTGAACCAATAGCATGTTTATGTCCAAGTGAAAGCCCAAGCCTCTAATCATACAACGTGTCTACACACAAAAGGTTGTTTACATGTCGTGCAAGTCTGGCAATTCAAGATACATACATACACATTCAAAAAAACATGTATACACATAGGATCACATATGTATCATATGATATACATAGGTATGTGACGGTATGTGTTTAAATCTGCATGTAAGTGTGCCTGTATGTCTGTATGTAGTGCGTATGCTTCTGTATGTCTGTATATACTAGGTATGCTTCTGTATGTCTGTATTTAGTAGGTATGCTTCTGTATGTCTGTCAGTAGATATATGATGATACAATTCTCCCTATCAGCTCATGAATTGGTAGTTTGATGGAGCTTGCTTGGCTGCAAGAGATGGATAGCGCACCTCTGCACACCCCAAATGGGTCAACAAACAACTCCATGCGAGCCATTTCAATGGGAGCCACGCTTAAACGTCTTGCGGGGAAAGGATTAAAGGATTTAACTGTGTGAAAAGCGGATGTGAATCTACCACTATTAGTGTCTGCAGGGTTAATGGTTTCAATCCCTGAGAAATATCAGGCAACCAACCAACCATCAAAAATATTGGGAGCACTGAAACATGCTTAACATTAAAGCCACCAACTACTTGTAGGTGATAAAGCCATGCAGTGTACACTGCTTGGTTAAACCCCTGTGAAAGTGAACACACACCGTACAAACCAGCCGCCAATCCTGCTTTCTGATACTGTTCAGGTCTGGGCTTACGAATCGTGAATATTTGCACGTTCGGGGTACTGCTATGGGTACACAGCCACAAGGATATCCGTATTCTAGCTATTCTCTCCATATTGCTATCGCGTGGTATTGCTCATTGTCCATCATCAAAGCTTGACTCAGTACATTCCAGCCCATATCAGCCCATAATCTTCCACCCATTCACCACTATAAATGATGATCAACCACCCTGAACCCCCACCCTGAACCACGGCATCAAAACAACAACGGGTTGACCCATGCAACTGAGCTGCTACGTCGCCTGAGCTGGGAGCTGGGTGAGCCAGCTCGTGAACCTGGCAACAAAAAACGATAGATCACGCTGCTCGGCCCTGTCCCAATCTGGGTGATGTCATCAACGTGTCCACAACGCAGTCGTCAACTTGGGACACGTTGATGACATCACTAGTTACTGTCATCAACAGTATAAGTCACTAGTCACTAGCAAATACAAGGGGATTGTTTGGTCGACAGGTGCTTTTTTAGATACCTGCTGCTTGATTTTCACGACGATGTGATTGACCAGTAGGACCTGTGGCAAACCTGGAGAGGGCCCTTGGATTGCAGCTGATGAATTTTGAAAATGATGCACCCCATGAGGAGGTGAGCAATCGTGCAAATTGTTTTTTAAAAACACATTTGAACACAGTCCAATTCTGCTGGTTATGTGCGGCAACATTCCTGCCAAAATCTGCCTACACCGTGTATTTGCACATGTGCACATAGTAAATGATGTGCCCAAATGGTCATAATTATGCTAGGCTATATGTATATAATGTCAATCTTTGGTTGCTTAGGTTTTGACCACAACCATTCAACTCGTTTTTGCAGGAGGCATGCTAAAATCAACATCTTCATGTTGCGTATCAGTCCCAACTTTGAAAACGTGCCCGCAAACAGTCAACCAGTGGAACTCCAACTACCCAGTACGTTGCTTGTCATGTTTTCCTGTTGAAGATTCAGGAGATTCCAATCATTCTGATGCAGGCACTATTCTTCTTGTTGGGGCGACCAGCACGGGCTCTTGAAACTGCTCGACTGAAACTCCCAAAATGGTAGCAAAAATCATTTTGATGAATGCGGGTTGACGATGGTTAATGCTAGTTGATATCGGGATATTGTGGTTTAATTCCTTCACTGTTCCATGTCCACCGGCCTCATCGCGGTCCGAAGAATTTTGCCTCGATTTGGGATGCAATTATCAGAAAAACCGGGAGAGATTGACAGAGTTAATACAAGGGCACGAAATGGGTTGCCAGTGGGACCGCAAAAAAACTTTAGGCAACTGGTTGGTGGTTTAGGATGGTACAGGTGATTGTCTTGACCGCAGCTGACACGCTTCTGTGATGCATCAACCATCAACTATATCAAGCAATGCATATAGCTGAATTCACGCCGGATAGGTTGTGTAAAATTGCGGCACTGCAGAACAGTGCCTTGCTGCATCGCACATGTCCTTTTATACTCTTGCAAAACATTGCTGATGGCATGTCATCGCCCTAGTGGATGCATGTTGTTCCGAGGTATGTCCTCACACAACATGAAATTGAATGCAAGGTTCAACATGTACAATCAATACGAGGTACCTCTAAAATTGGTGGTTTCACTATCAAAACCTAGCTCCTTAGTCCTAAGATCCCTCCAGCCAGCAAACCTCACAACTTGAAGCATCGAAAGTTGGGGACAGCGGCTATGGATACACCTCTCGCTGTCCAAGTCACGTTCGGAGGCGGTTCTGCTCGAGCAGCTCTGACATTGACAGCCCTGCACAGTTCTGAAGTGAAGAAAGGGCCGATCCAACAAAGGCGAACTGATGAACTGAAAATAGTGATACACAGCAGGGCGTTTCTCAAAATAGGGTTTCTGACAGATTGATCATAATCAAACTAACCTTGCTAACCACATCTAACCACCATGGCTTACAAATGGGTGTTTCCAAAGAATAGGGGGACCCCCAATTCATCATCAAACAGTAGTCATTTGTAGTACAGTAATATAAAAATGTTCAATTTGGGGGTTCCCTATTTTGAGAAACACCCACATAAACATATGGCAATGGGTCAATATTAACCAACCAATAGTGAGGTATCGGCTGTTTGAATTGTTTAATACCTATCTGAAAAACATTAAAGCCATTTAAAGCCTACTGGTTTAATAGACGACACATGTACATTACATACACTAGCAAAACAAGAAACGCTCAGGTAGGATAGGTGTGATCTACAGTAGATATTGATCTGTCCCACACTTGCGGGGAGTATGGGGTACCCGGTATTGGATGTACATATCCTTAAACACACACATAAACCAACACGGAAAGGAACAACAAGGAATATATATATATCTATATATATGTATATTTAAATATATATACATATATTATATACATAAATAAATAAATAAATAAATATATATATATATATATACATATATCATATAAAAATATATATATATACTGTACAACTAACACTGCAGTTCGTATCCTGTAGAAGCCAACCTCCAATCCAATGAATGCAACAAGGCAAAGCATTTTTCGGAACGGCATGGCAGGGCTCAGCGAAAAAATGCAGCTGCAGGTGCCAAGGCAAAACTGTGAGTGACAATCGTCCAGGGATACTGCATATATAATTCATAATTAGTGGATATATATAATGGATATATAATTGTTATATAGTGGTTGTTATCATCCAGGGATCATCCAGGTGAGGCATGGTTGCGTTAAGTATTAAACAATGATCATCGTAGAATGCCACTGTTGTCAACTCATGCTTGTAAGAAAAAACACAGATTGGTTGTCCCTTTGGTACCCGAGGTTGAAGACATGATTCTGAGAATAAGTTGGATGATCAGCTCCTCATAATGGTACACGATCCAGCTTGGACGGTGGTAGGGATATGCTGACTTTGCAATTCTGACACCCTTCAGGAGGCTACCTGCTATCTAGCAGAATTCTGAGGGAAGATCGTTACCAGCAGTTCCCTCAGTGCGGCAACTGCCGTGCCTCGAGGCTTTGTGCCATTTCTTCACCATGTCGATCTCAGTCTTGGACTGAGTCGCGCAGTCAACAGTTGCACACCCCAAGCTGGTTGACCTATGACTCCCTTCAGGGACTTCTGATGCGTTTATGGACGAATTACCCCCTAAGGTGGTTTACCTATGACTCCCTAGCCCTAGTTGCGGGTATCAGGGTATCACATATTTTAAGATGCTTTTATGGACAAATTGGAACTGCATGTGAAGACTCTGATTCTGACGCACATATGGCTACAGCGAAGCTCTAACGTGCAGAATGGTAGAGATCCCAACCTTAGCTCAGGAAACCCTCTTTCCTGGTAGCTTACGCATGTTGACGCTGCTAATAAAATGCAGCTCAACAGTGACGGTGCGACATCTGCGTGCTCCAACCGAGCAGTTCCCAAAAGCAAACCATTTCTGATTGTTGCAGTTGTGGACTGATTGGTTCCAATACGAACCAACGTGAACCAATCATGTTCCAATCTGTACCAATGTGTCACACTGGTTGGTTGATGTTGCAGTTACGGATTATCAACCAAAACCAGCTGATCATCACTGAGTTTCAATCCTCATGATTGTGATTATCGGATTACCCCAACACTGCTTGCAATCATCATAGGCTTAGTCTACGAAATTACCAGCCTAAACCCATTGGGATCATAGGGCATTTATAGAATTTGCATAGGCTTCTTCCATCCGAATCCCCTTTTCAAAGCCACCTCTTATAACCAAAGCCACCTCTTAGAACCAAAGCCACCTCTTAGAACCACTACTTACCAGCATCTTACCAGCATCTTACCAGCATCTTACCAGCATCTTACCAGCTCAACCAGGATGTCCCAGCCTCTTGTCTCGCACCACCAAGCCCGGTCAGCGCAGTCTGCCAGGTCACGGAGCTTCTCGGGGGTTGGGCTTCCAAACGACAGAGATCTGGGGGTTACTTGTAGCATCTTGTAGCATCACATCATGGGTCAAGATCTTGACATCTCCAGTCCTCATGTGATCTCATGTGATCTCATGTGATCTCGTGTGATCTCATGTGCTTGTGTTTGTTTGTGTTCACTGTGTTTGCGCTCGGCGATACCGTGCTAATCACCAATCCAAACGTAGGAAATGGAATCCCCTGCAGCATTTGACATAGGAAAGAAATGTGGAGTTTATTGAACGGTCGCTTGGCTATCATTCCCACGCCTTGGAATAAATGACCTGAAGGTAAATTAAGTGCAAAGCCATGCCATCTTTTTGGGATTCAGAGACACTCACACATGTGCCAACCTCCTGCAACCATTGACGATGAGGTTGCATCACCTAGATAATTGAGCGTGATTAATAAGTGGAGGCGTGGAGGATTCATAGCTTCTACCAAAACAAACTCTTTAAACAAAGAACACTTTGGTACTATTTAATTATAAGTTTTTCCTCTCAACCAAAAACGCGTGTGGATAGTTCCGTCCCATTCCCTTCATTTCGCCATGGTTTCGCCTCAGTTTCGCCTCGGACCAGCAGGGTGACCAACCCCCAGCCGCAGCCCAGTGTGACCCGCCTGCGCTCCTTGTCCAGCGGGGCTGGAAGGATTCGCCTCGCAAGTCGCCACGACACCACGAGGGTTGCCCATCAATGGCGACCTCCAAAACCATGGAGGTGTATGTCTGGATCTTTTGAAACCATCTAGTGGTGTTAGCACTTCATGATTTTTGATGATTATAGATATTGACTGTGGCTAAGGCTTTATATTTATGACGAACATTGGTTTATGTGATCAATAACAAGGACTATGACTCATGTATGAGTCTGTATGAGTTAATGTAACTAAGCTTATCACCTGTTCATCAGGTGTTCCGAATCTTCATGGCTGGATCCGGCTACTTTCTTCGTGCAAAACATGGTCTTCTGAGGTTGTCCAAAGCAATGGTGCAGCTATTGATGGGTTATATTGATGCCATATAGCTGAGATATGCTAAGATTAAGGGCCGCCCCAAAAATGGTGGGTTCCCTTTTCATAATGGCAATGAACTGGGATGGTTATATGGACAGTAGATGTTAGTAGGTACATGTAGGTACCGCCGTGGCTATGAACAAACCCATCTGACTTCCAAATAGCGGAACAGCACCAAGAGTCACCAAGAGCATCTACCCTAGGAGCATGATAACACCGTATTGGGGTAACCGTGCGGATCATCTTGGGTTGCCCTTATCTGCGGGTTCGAAGTAACTCGTTGGGACAAACAAAAATGTGTGCTTTCCCAAGTAGCATCCTGTGGCAACTACAGTCATCTGAGTCTCCAACAGGGGTTTTGGCTCCCCGCGCCTGCAAATGTGTGGCCGTCAAAACTCGGTAGGAAACCAATGGTCATCAGGGTCTAAAGGGATCGCTTTTGGGAAATCCCGTCGCTCTACACAGTGGAACCACTTCTTCATACGACCGATTTTCAGGTTTTCTGAGTATCGCTTTTGGGAAATCCATATCGCTTCACACAATAAAACCACACTTGTGTCATGCGACGGCGGCTGCAATACTAGTTCAAATAGACCATCTTTTCACAACTGCTCAAATGAAATTGATCAAGGGAGGGTCCAATACGTGCCATTCATCTCAAAAGAGAACTGGACTAAGCATCAGTTTTTGAAGAGTTGCGTTGCCTCTTCAGCAGTGGGTGACAAAACCTGCGGGGTTAAATGCACTGACCATGTTTGACCTTTTGCTTGTAGTAAAACGTGAACATCTGATGTATACAAAAACAAATAAAACCCGTTGTTTTCCAACCTATACTGTAAGAAAGTTAAATCTCAGTGCCGTGCCTATGGTGTCCCACTTGGTAAAATTCACCACGACATGTCCCCAGAACATTGAAATCTGGGATGCTGTTTTTCACACACACAAAAACGCGCGCAAAGCAAAACCTGCATTGAAACAAAAGCGCACTACACCTAATGTATTGGTTGTATTGCGGTTCTCCATCTGGTGAAGACACTACATGCTTATTGAAACATGTGTCCCTTTACCAGTGCACTTGGTGTCCTGTGCGTATTTAATTCTATCATCATCATCATCATCATCATCATCATCATCATCATCATCATCATCATCATCATCATCATCATCATCATCAGAAGTCAACAGTGGATCGTGGTCACCAGTTTAAGAAACCAATCCAACAATATCCAACAATGGTCCTTTGTACTAGGTTATGGATGGATCAGTTGCAAGATGTTGCAAGCAATCACTAACAAACACCCACAGTTTTCACTGGTTCTCACGGGTGTTTTCACGTCAGTGTGATTGTCAACGACAGAAGCCCATGCTCCGTGTTGCAGTGGTACGATGAACAACTGTCATTTGTTTGCCCACATGGCAGTGGGTCAAACCCCGTACCCTTGGTTCCTCATCATTAACCATTGTTTTCCCTATAAACTGGTTGGTTTTTATCTCCCATTAGTTGGTGGTTGATATTGACCCATAGCCACATCAAAAGATTTCAACTCCTTGCGTCTAGTGTCATTAAATGCGCAGTTCCAAAACTGGGGATGGCACCGGCCTTGTGATTCTCAGGTCATGACGGCTATGACCCTACCATGATCCATGGCAGCTGCGCGCTGCGCCTTGCCGCCCGTGGGAACGCCCGCTTCCGTGGCGATGGACACCAGTTCAGCCAAGGTCGAGTGGACCAGTTGCTCCAGGGAATCCACCCGCCTGAACGGCGCGACCAGCGTTCGGGGACTGCGATGACTTTGGGCGGCGAAATCATGTAGAGCTGCAACTGAACAGAAAAACCTAAGCTGTTCAGGTGAAACATGGTGAAACAAACATATGTGAACGATACCAAGCTGCACCAAACCGTTTGGAACCAGAAAACGACTTCTGGCAGAGTGATTTTGTTCCCTCCATGAACTCAGCCGCGGCTGCCATTTTTTTTCAATGGTCTGATGTCAAATTCCAAGTCTTTTCCACAGAGCTTTGATCTCCTGCGCGACCGTAGTTGGTCAAGGCAAGGACCCAAGTGCATCAAAAACCGCAGCTGTGAACAGAACATGGGGTTGGAACACTTTATCTAGCTGGTGGTTCAAGATAGCATCATCTCACACTCCCCATGGTATCCACAGGCCAGTAAAACACCATCAAAAGCCAACAGCTGAGCGTCCTCTGACTTTTTCGGGGCAGCACTGGGTCCAGATGCTTCTGGCTCCTGCAGCGGCTTTCGCCGTGCTTTAGCTGCTTCAGTGTACTCGCCTCATCTCACTATGCTGATGGGTTTAATGAAAATCTCACATCGGGAAATCGTAACTTTGCGTTCGACAATGAATTTCCACCAACACAATGAGTAGCAAGATGGAGGTTAAATGAGCTCAATGTCTTGGATAACAGACCTTCTTTGTGATAACAAAACCTGGACTATTCATCAGCGACTTCGAAACGCTACTGGGCTTCAGAAGGTTTGAAAAAAAAGCTGGAATCCCAGTGAATGCACAAAGGCTGGGACTTGGAGGATGCGCAATGCTCGACTTCTCGTGCCAAACTATTGCACTGGTTGAGCTTTACAGATGTTCCGAGTTGATGGACAAAAATCAAGCCACCGACTGCAAGCATCCCATATCATTGCCAACAAATAGACACTGACAAGTGTTCTCCACCTGCCAAGTCTCTACAATTTGATGTCAATTGTCTCTTTTCCTCGCTCATCCTCGCTCCTCCATATGCTAAGTCAGATTAAATGTCAGTGGGAATGCCACATAGAATTGCACATGGAATGCAAGATAGGATGTCAAATAGAATGTCAAATAGAATGCCAGCTGAAATGTCTGAACATATATCAGCTGAATGCCACAATGCCAAATAGATCCAAATAGAATGTGAGGCAGACTGCCAGGTAGAATGTCCAACCAAATGTCAAAGGACATGCCACAGTGGGGATCACCAAAAGCAAAATAAGTACTTTTTCCCATGGCTGAATGTGTTACCTCAGCATAGTCATATACGCTGAGACTGCAGCTGAAGTAGTATCAAAAAGCGGTCACCGAGAACTGGCTGAGAACTGGAAACCATGAAACAAACCAGTAGTCCAACGAAGGGCTCTTCCATGCAAAGGGTGACCAACAACTGGTTGTTTTCCAAAACACAGATCTTGTTTTTTGTAGTAATTTTTGGATTGGCCTGAACACTGGAAGTCTTCGTGGACAATTGCCTACAAATCTTGCTGGCACAGCTAGTTGGTACAAATCCAGTAGTTCAATAGTCCGTCGTGCCCCTCCGCTGTGCAATTGCTCCTTCTTTGTTGCTGCCTTGATGTCAGGATCATCCGAGGCTTCCTCCAACTTCTCCAAGCATACCAACCTTTAGGATGGATCAGAAGGTACCAGGTGGTCATCTGGAAATGGATTGTCACGATATCTTGCAGTGAGACCTTGGAAAAAACCACCTATCAGGAGCGATTTTCCACTACGGGCACACCTTTAGGTCACCAAGAAACCGAAAAAACCTGCATATCTTTGGGTCTGAGCTGTCTGTTGCTTGAGAATTCGTACAGGTCCAAGCCGTTGGCGAAACTGTCGGCACAAGCTGTCGGGAGATTCACCCACTAAACTTGATGGTGCGTTCAGCTGATAGATGCAACGCCCAAAATAGACGACACCCCATGTGATAAAGGGACATTTCGGATAAATCACATCATGAAAGGGCTAGATTCGGATAAATCATATAATTCTCCCCTGTGAATAAAGGGATGGATTCGGATGAGTCACATAACTATACATAACTGCCTTCATTGCCCCTGCCAATACATGAATGAATTCGGATCCAAAAATCATCAAAAATCTACCCTGATCTGCTGAGCTGAGCCACTGCTCCACTTTGGCTTTGGCACTTCGCGTTGCCCCTCGTCGACCCCAGCGCGTGATGGGCCACGCGCCCAACGTCTTCCAAGGGCCCTCGCCGCAGACAGCGAAGGAGCGCATGGCACAGCGTAGGGCTCAGATGTGCAAGGCCAGTCAATGATAGATCCATGTAGATAGAGATGGTTGGTGCAAGCTAGAGATGGTTGGAATTGGTTGGACAATCCCAAAGTTCATCCCATGATTTTCGTGAAGTAAATCTTGTCACCTAACAGGATCAAATTGCCTTTTAAGTGAATGCAGCGATACACAAATGGTCTGCACTCTAAATATATACACACAGCACACACGTGCCCAAGCTTTATGGCAAACCAGCAAAGAACTACCAACGGAAAAATAAGGAAGCAAGCCAGCACAGTAGGAGTGCATACACAAAGAACAACCGAACACAATAACACACACAACACCATAAAACAAGCAAAACAAAATACACAAACAACGCAAAAGAAACAAACATGCATCAAAGAGAATACCATGATGCAAACAAAGGCTAGCAAACCAACACACAAAAATACCAAACACGCAAACAAACAAGCAAACACCCATACTAAATGAAACAAATCAACATAACACCTGACGACAACGTGGACCTGTAGGTCAGGACATCAACCAATTTTTTACAGAAAACAAATGGCTTTGACAGCGTGATCAACAATCACTTTTTGTTATTTTTTAACCTACTGTATCGAGAATTGTCATCCATTGCCGTGTCTAATTCCATCCGAGTAATATCAACATTGTCCAAGGACAAGGTCAGTCAAGCAGTTAACAAAAGCACTCCGAAGTAGTACACCAGTCTTGAAGCACCTAGAGTGGAATCTGGCGCGTACATGTGCATGCAAAAATAGAAATACATACTTATGTGTCATATAAACATACACATAGTGCAAATAGATGTATTCATGTCTATCAATGAAAAACACATAATTACATAGTATGTTTCTTTTCAAACTGTTTGAACTATACATGTAAAGAAAACCTCAATCATTATCCAATAACATCTCTGCATAAAGTGCAAAGAATCTAGAAGCTCTATAATTATTGGATATCTACCTTAAACCTCATGAATTGCAAATATATAATATCTCTACATGTGTGGCTCTCTCAAAAAAACAATATTGGATGGTTTGCTACTATAAACGATTTATATTGGATGATACTTTTACTGGGGGTACCCTATGGCTTTAGAAACCACCATGTAGATAAACCATGTAAACCAAAAGTGACAGGAAAATCTCTCCACATGTCTACATGTAGATAAATCATCAAAACCCATAGCTCATATGACCCCCAAGATCCCCCAAGCTTCTTTGATAAACCATGATAACGCATCTGGTTGGAGGTTGAACCACCCCATGAAAAATATGCTTGTCAACCAACCATGTGTTAATAACTATGTACTAGGGACAATTAAGAAAAAATGTCAATCAAACCACCAACCAAATATTCTTTTGGAGCATCCATCAGGCCAGCCCATCAATTAGGGATCTCCACACTGCTTTGTTTGCTGAAATTGCGTCCTTCCGCAAAGCTGTTTCGGGAAATCAGCCATGATAAATCCATACAACCATACAACTATCAGTCATGATAAATGATGATAACTCAACCATGATAACTACCAGATAACTCATGATACTGTAAATCCATACAACCCCCATGACTTTGAACAAATCCACGGCTCGCCGCTCACCTGCACCACAGCCTGAGCCAAGAGCTCCGGCTGTCCGCAGAGCAGCACAAGGCGCCCCTGGCTGCGCAGGACCCGGGCCGCCTGCGGCACAGGGGGCGCTTCAATGGGTTGGCACCGGGGCCCCCTGCGAACAACAACGTGACATGAAACAAATTGGAGTTTCAAGTGATGTCTCAAGTGATGTCTCAGGTGATTTTAAAAATTTTCAGGTTCAACTCATGTCTCAACTGATGTCTGTGAAGGCGATGTTGGGTCCACCAACCAAAAATACAGCTTCAGTCGCTGAGAAAAATGGCTGAAGAAGGCACCTCCTTAACGACTCGATCATACAGCTGAGCGCATTCCCGCAGCGCATTCCTGCAAGGGAGGGTAGCATCAAAATGCCAGCAGATTGTACCACCTTGGGTGTTTCTCAAAATGGGGGTACCCCCAGTCATCCATATTGATAGTAAAGAAAAATAAAAAACCAACCATGACTTGGGGGTTCCCAAGTGTTGGAACCCCTCATATGTTGCCATAAATGATGAACCATACTATTACTTCCGATGATGAATATTACAGGATTAATTAGTCTATCTATGCTTATCCCAAGATCCCCATATCGATGATGGGATACTGTAATAGTTATGTTTGATTAGCTACATAAACTGAACCAAAAAAGCAACCCTCACAAACATGGATCTTTGTCCAAACATGACTGATCCTTCCAAGATTTGTCCTTTCAGGGTCCACGCTAAGTCATTACATCTACTCAATGACTATACGAATGGCTGAATTCGGCGCCAGGTGACCCAGTGTCAGCACCCCAGCAAATATGAGGGTTTAACATTGGTTTTTGTTGAAACTACCCTCTGGCAAACTAACATGGCAATGGAAAATCACCATAAATGGATGATTTCCCAGGGGGTCCTAACAAAATGGTGAATTTTCCACTGCCATGTTAGTTTACCAGAGGGTAATAACTGAGTTGGTTCATAAATTCGATTGCATTGTGTCATTCCTAGTTTGGTCCAATATACAGCAATCTAACCAACTTGGAATTGGCTGTTTCCATCGCACAATCGTCAAATTTCCATCATACTTCATCCATTTTTCATCTCAGAGCTATTCACATATGGAATATGCTCAAAATTTCATGATTTGTCTGTTGACAAATGTGTTTTTTCACAACTCCTCCAATGTATCCCCCACCAAGATGAGAAACGTCATCGTGTCCACCAAGGCAAAGGCATAAACAAAAATGCCCCAAGCCAATACAAACCAGCTTGATGGAGAACACAACAATGGTTCATGGCTCATCACGATGAGTGTGAGGGTTCTGTGTAGAGTAATTATCGTGGCAAATGTTTATCTTGGATGGCCAAATAAAATCCCGCAAGCTGAAATACCAAGGCTCATCAAGGAAAAATGAACAAGTGGGGGGGATGATGAGTCACCAAGCAGCTACCGGACCCTTTGTTCATTTATCTTTGAGTAGCAGTCACCTACCAAAGGCCACTAGTTACTAAGGCTCTCTAGGAGTACCCCTCTCAAAAACACCTAGCCTTTCCATGAGCCACCGCCCCGCAGCTTGATCCTCTGGCTCCCCTGAGTTTGGCAGGTCGCTCAGGATGGCATCGCCTTCCCCTGGCGACTGGAACGAAGCTGCTTGAGGTTCAGCTGGTTGAAGGAGATGGAAGCTGGATGGGTTGGTTAATAATGGAGGATAACAACCAACAATAGTAGGAAATATAAGCGATATACCAGCTATATATGGCTATGGGTCAATATTAATCAACCAATTAATGGGGGATTTCCACCAACCAGTTTATAGGGAAAACAATGGTTAATAGCGGAGCCAGTTAGACTAAGGGTTTTGACCCGCAGCCAGTTAAGAGTGATGAATGTTTTTCATTGCTGATGTTTCTTGCTGAATGTTGGAGTGATAAATGATGATAATTGTTTCTTCCTTGGAGGCAAATATGAATGTTTTTGTGGCTGGTGGCTAGTTGGAGTGTTGTTTCTGGTACCTCGTTGATGGTCGCAACTCTTAGTTTTTGACAAAGACATCTTCAACCTGTTAGATAACGTAACTAGTATCAACATAGATATGCCAAAGCCATCTACTTTGCTTCCCAACCAAGGATTTGCAATTCTATCGTGCAAAGTTGGTATTCCGTGTCACCCACGGCCGTATCATCCAACTAATCAGTTTGAACACAGCATCCCCGCAGCATCGCCATGAGTCCCGCCTGGCTGCAAGGGCAGATCACCCCCATCACCTACTGAGAGCTCTGCACCCGGAAGGGTGGAACGCGCTGTCTTCAGAGCTGCCTCCCACGCTGACGTGGCCACCAAAGGCTGCTGCTGTGGCAATCGGTGAAGCAAGTGATGTATACCATCTAGTTGAGGAATCATGGTCCATGGTTCATGAATGTATCATGTCTTTTGGTAGTATAATAACATGTTGTATAATTATCATATATCCGCGAGTGGATTTACCCAAAAACAAATGCTGTCTGTTTTCCTGCAAAAGCTAGCATGTTTGGGAGATAAGTGTGACTATCAACATGGACAATTGTATGCAGGTGCACCGGGTGGGCTAGTTGCCTTGTAAGTGCCTCTTTGGCAATCTCACACGTGACTCACTGGAAAATTGTCTGATTTTGCAAGTGGACAAAGGGTTGAAAATCATGTGTGGTGTTGATAAACCTTGGGTCATCTGCTCATCCCCTTGCACCCCTTGGTTTTTGGGCCATGCGTGTTCATGGGGTGGCAATGCGCAATGTGCTTACAGTAAACAAGGGAACAAAAACCGTGAAGGACCTTTATCATGGCATCATGATGATTTCCACAAGTCAAAACAACACAACGATGATCTCAATTTTGAATGCAACCATTGTGTAGAAGTTGACCTTCAGGTCAGCAAAGTGAAATCTGAGATGTAAGAGTGAACAGTACTTTCATATTTATATATATATACACACACACATATTGGCCAAATATTAAGAACCTGCATGCACTTTTGTTATATGCATAACCACATAATATACCAACACACACACACAAACATATATGGCTGACGTTTAAAATTAAAATATCACCTCACGTAGATGTCCTCTAATCCACTTGATCTAAGTCTATAAATGCAATTGTCAAACATGGTAATCTAACATCTGTGTTGTTCTGCACGGCAAAACTTGCAATCAGGTTTCTTGAGTTGAGGAATGGGTGCATCCCTGACGACTGACGAAACACCTTCATAACGGGAAACCAAAGGTGATATGTTCACAGCAAATTTGGAGTGAACCCCGAACTGAGCATTGGTTTCTTCTGAGGTGACAATGCGAATCAGGGATGAAGTTAGTAGAATCTAGACAGCACCTGTTGACTTCAAGCCTATCATCACCTGGTCAGGAATATAGATAGACAAAACAGTGAGAAACAAATATTGTTTAGTTGTGCTGAATAGCTCAAATGCATTGTGATTAAAATATAATTACATATGCTGTAGATACACAACTAATCATATATCACAACTACCCTGAAAGAAGTTATTTTAAAGACCCCAAAAGCAGGTCAACCATGTAGCAAACTGGTAGCTAACTACGGTCACTACTCGCTTGCTCCATGCCGCGCTCCTGTCGCACATCTCGCCCCACCACCCTGGATGGCTCCTGTCGGAGGACACGGTCACCTATGGACCCATGGCAGTTGTCTATGGAGCTGCGATTTGTTAGGTCTCAAACATCCCAGCGAGCTCAATCGCAAACTGAGCTGCTTTGAAGTCATCCAAAGAAGCATCTTGGTGTTGTTATTTCACCAGTACAATATTGTGGACCTCCCCAGATTGGATCGGCAGTTCAATGATCCCTAAATATGCTCGAGAAGTGGTAAATGTCCCAAATAGTCTCAAAAGTAATCAACAGGTGAAACCACCGTCAAACTCACATCACTCACTTTCTTTTGGTATATATACACCAGGACAAACAATTTTACCGCCCTCATCCTGGGACCGCGCCACCAATGGCAAACAACATGTTTCCAGCCACATAGAGAGCCAACGAGCAGTGTCAGAACTTGGCACAGCTCGATCAGGTGCAGTGGCACCTGAATATTGATCCCAAAATTTCTGAAATGTTTAGGATACAACCAGAAATGATGGGGAATGGTGTGCTTCAGATATATCATGGTAATACACATACCTTTTAGAGTCTGGAGTTTATGCACTGGTACTGTTGAGCTTTCCCAAGAACTGACCCAAATTTATCATTGCCAAATACAAATAAGCCCAAGAAATCAACCTGCTACCAAACGGGCTGATGGAAATCCTGGGTGGGGATTGGTTGGGGAAGGCACTGCTCAAATGCAGTGCAAAATTTGTGGGAACTTTCACCGTTGGCCAAATGATCATCCGGATGGTGGTTTCAATTCCCATGAACAACATGAGTCAACCAACCAATGGTTCACAATTACTAGGGAAAATAGAACATGTTTCAAAGGTTCATGACTTGTTCCAAGTGGACCCGTGAGTGAAGATTCCTGGCCCGACTCTCGTGACAATGATGGATATGCATCCAACCGCAACTTCCGCCTAAGCCCAAAACCGAAAAATCGCAAGAACACCCAACATCAACCAATCAAGTATAAGTTCAACCAATTCTGGTCGGTGGTTTCAACCCCTCTGAATTCTGAAAAATACGCTTGTCAACCAGCCAATCATGTGTAAATACATTTGGGAAAATAAAACATGTCAATCACACCACCAGCAGTTGTTTCATTAACCACTATTGTTACTTATCATCCCATATATCCCCATTCTCTATTCATAACCATTACCGACCAATCAAAACTACCAATTCAGAAACCACCAAGCAGCAGTTGATTAACCATGATTATTCACCAATCAAAACTACCAATTTCGAAACCAGCATAAAACAGTTTGCCGGTAGGTAGTTTTGATTGCTGGTTTTCTTACCATAAAAAACTACCTACCATTAGCATTGCGGCGACGAATCAAAACTACCTACCATGAAAAAATATCAAAACCACCAGTTGATTAACCATGATCATTCACCAATCAAAACTATCTACCAATTTAGTTAAACCAGCATCAAAAAGATATCAAAACCACCAGTTCTGCTTGGTGGCTTATAGATCTCTTGCTAAAAATATATATTTTTAGTGGAGTTATATGGTAAATCAATCATATCCCAGTTCTGCCATGTTTTGCTTCCTGCTGGCGCTCTCCTGGCCGCATCTCTGGCTGGCCATCTGCAGCAGCTTCCCCTGGCCGCAGCAGGGATCCGCCAAGGCGCCGCCCTGCAAGGCCTCGGAGGCCAGGAACGCCACGGCACCCAACGCTGCAGCGCTGGCGTTCACCGCCTGGGCCAGGCCCAGGGCCAGGAAGTGGGCGCCTTGGGCGTGGCGACGGCCCTGCCCCTGGGAGTGGTAGACCTGGCGGCTACAGGACTTGCTGAAGATCTCCAGGTTTCAGTGGCTGTCATAGCCACCATTTATATGGTGGTTTCTCAGAATAGGGGGCCCAAAAAAATGGTTGGTTTATTACCATAAATGACTCATAATGGATGATTTAGGGGTACCCCTATTTTGAGAAACACCCATATCCATTGATGATGCTTTCCCGAAGTATTCTTCCTGTAAACCAACGGGTGGATAGTGGCCACGCTGAGATATGTAAGAACATGTGCTCAATTAGTCATTACTGGCCGTAAATGAAGTAACCGTTGTTGCTATATCGTTTCGTTGCACATTCATGTTACAGGAATTGAATGATGCGGCATGATTATGCCGTTTCCAAGCCACTGATTGCACATGTGCACTACTGTCTTCCTGAGTCCAATCTCTACTTTTTCGCAAAAACTAGCATCGACCGTTCTTAAGTCGCATCGGAAACGCCGTAGACTCAGTCAACGCCTGAGTGGAGTACTGAATATGTTGATAAGCTCTTGGTGTGACATGGTGCAATCCCTTATCATCATCCACTAGAATGATCGCATCTTGGGGAGGCTTTGGGATACCAGTCATTCTGACCTTCGCAACGATCCTTGCGGTTCATTCAGCGCCTTCACCTCTCAGTGAGTGCTTTCAGGTGCTTTCCAACCATTGATGGACCACCAACATCTATAACTGCTCCACGCAGCTGTTTCAATATCAATATCCTCGATAGTGGCTGATTCTTGCTGAGGATTCCTTAATCAGAAACCATACGATAACGGATGAAGCATCATTCAATGGCATGGTTGATGGTATGTAGTCTTGTGAACCAACAGTGGTACATGAGAAGTACAGTATGTGTTTTAGCTTTGCATCTATATATCAATTTCAAAAAATCCATCAGTGGTTTTACCTCTCTTGTTAGTGATTATCCCTGACTATTCGCCATTGTTGGCCGTAGTGAACCATTCTATCAACATTTATCAACCATCATCATGACTAATATACTCATTAATTAAACAACATTAAATAAGAACCATATATCATCAACCATGATCATGACTATATTACCCATTAAACAACCTCAACAAACAACTCAAATCCTGTAGATCATTGCTCCCATCCCTGGGCCATCGCACCAAAGTGTGCCCACAAGGTGACCTGAGACCTGGCCCAGCCAGCCGAGCAGCCGATGCTGACACTGGCCATTGGCCAAGCTATGAGGAGGCGATGGTGCCTTCCCGTTTTCCAACACACCGAGGTCAGCCAATCTGATTTCTTGAACCCTGAGTCATGCTGAAGATGCTGAAGGATTGGGCCACAGCCCCCCATCATTTCCCACAAGCGGGTCATCCACACCTCTTCTCATCGAACTTCCAGGGAACTTTGCCCTCCAAACCTGGTGCGATGCTACGCTGAGGCCAAATCAATGATGTTTCAAGTTTCAAGACTTGGATGGTCAGCAGGAAACCATCGCTCGGGTGATTCTGCAATGCACGGCATTGCCGACGAGCTGCCCAGCGCAACGGCCATGATCAAAAGTTATTTTCGAGGTCAATGATGTCAACAATAGTCAATGAGAATCAACAAAGTAACAACATTCAACAACCTACAGTCAACTATAATGGCAACCAGTCAAGTAACAACCACACAACTATCAAAAACCATTACCCTCTAATCTGGTGGATCGCTTCGGCCGGATCACCATTTCCGAACCGAGCTCCGGCCCGCTGGCCTCGACGCAGCTGGGCCGAAACGCCTCGCAGAAGCTTTGGGTCCAGGCTCCTCTGCTGAAGGCTTGGCTCAGCGGATGAGGGCCAGGTCCACTGGGAGGTCAACGAAAAACAGAGGCTCCCACTGCAGGAACACCTGGGAAATGAGGCTAAGTGCTATGGGGGATTCTGTTTGGGTATATGTATAGCTATGTATAGCTATCTCATTCCAATAAATGATAGGGAGATATGAGATCAGGGTATAGCTATCTCATTCCAAGAAATGATAGTGCTATAGATACTATAGGGATCATGGTTGTACAATCCAATGTGAACAATAGCAATATCTAGCAGTGCTATCAGTACAGCATACTACAGCTGCCAGTACAGTCTATGTTGGAGAAGATTCTGACCTGTATCTACCAGTCTATTCTGATGGCTTATTCATTGGTGCATGTTTTTTTGGAGCTGCGTCGCGAGTGCGTGCGTGTGTTCATCACCAATCCATCAAATGATTGGGCCTGAATATAGTACCAAGTGGATGATTGTGATGCTTTCTTTTTCCAATCATTGATTGAGGACTAATTCAGATGGATCAAGGATCCATTTCCAAGAGCCAACTGCAATCCTTAAGTCAAAAATCATCCCCCAAATCACCATCCAACCTGCCGTCCCGTTCCATGGATTTAAAACACCATTCTGTGACGACTTGGAGACCCGCTCCTCTCCGAGCAACAGCGAATGTCATATCTTGGCACCTGCAACCAACATGCCAAATCATGTCTTTTGCAAGTGTTTCGTACTAACACGTGACCAACAACTTGTCGGTCTGGCTTTGTGGTACACATTGAGGTATTTTTGTCGAGGACGAGTCCACGCGACTTATTCATCGCCCATCAAATTCGTGAACTTGGAGGCAAAAACATATTTTGATAGTGTCTCGACTTGCTTACGAGAGGACAAGAATGTGGCAAACATCATATCCAAAATAGATTGTATAGTGTGATGCTGCTATCCATCATGATAGTTATGCTTCACTTTGCAATGCCGTCCATCATCCCCACACTTTATGTTATGACATCCATCCTTACACTGCCACAACTTGCCTCCACGGGGTCGATGTGAAGGACATGACAACAAAAACTGTTCTTTACCAATATGGTGGTTTCTCAAAATAGGGGTACCCCTAAATCATCCATTAATAGTCATTTATAGTAATAAGCCAACCATTTTTTAGGGTTCCCTATTTTGAGAAACTACCATATGCGCTTATTGTAAAATGTATCTCACATATTCAAGTAACGTATCAATCTATGATTGGAAATGTCAGTGAGTATCTGGACAAATTTGTGCACGTGTCCAACATTTTGGAGTTGCCATGATTTTCACCACATTTCTTATAATAACAGCAAATTCAAAAGAACAGCTGGTTGCTAAAATCCCCAAAGCCGCCATTGAACAAAAATCAGGTTGCTTCAGGAGAATTTCTTTCGTGCAAGTCTGGTAGTATCGAGTCATGTAGCAAGCGACCAGCAGCTAGTGTTTGAACACTGCGCATTTGGCGGTCAACATTTGTCGGTTGCTGGCTTGTTTGGTCAGTTTGCTTCAGCTAAAACATGCTAAACATTGACATGATATGCCGATATCATGGTTGCTTCTTTCTCATCCATGGCCAGGTGGCTGTGTAGATTGTCCCTACATGTTCTTGCAGTCACATCTGCGCCTTCTCAGTCGAGCTGGGCCTAGCACCAGCTGCTTGCAA
The DNA here is from genome assembly GCA_009767595.1 of Symbiodinium kawagutii. NCBI lineage: Eukaryota > Dinophyceae > Suessiales > Symbiodiniaceae > Symbiodinium > Symbiodinium kawagutii. The sequence goes on from VSDK01008300.1 coordinate 69,476, forward strand.
GGCTTCTTCCAATGCGGAAGGTTGCAGCAGCACCTGACATGAAAAGAACAGCCAACCAACACCATAAACAGCAAACAACATCAAACAACAATAATCACAACAAGGCTATGGGTCAATATGAGTCAACCAATCAATAGGGATAATCACCAACAATTATACGGGAAACAATGGAAAGCGACAGCAAACAACGATGATGAATCAAAACATTAATCACTTAACAAATAACTTCTCTGCTGCCCCGCCTGCAAACTCTCGCTGAAATCCTCCCCTGCCAGCATTTTTTCGTACAGGGAGCTGAAGTCTTTGTCCATCACCACGGCGAAAAGGTAGCTGACCTGACAGAAAGTTCAATGGCTTCTGGAAGTGGTGATTCGCAGGAAGCCGTTGTCAGTGACGATTTGAATCTGAGCTTCCTGGTTTTGATCCTTGACCAAGACTCCTGATACTGGCCAGCACTTAGTAGTTTCGGCAAGGTGTCACCCGAACAAGAACACATTATCGATGTTTGGTATGACATCGTGACATCGTGACATCATGCATCTTGGGATTGCAATCAGTTTGTCACACCTCCAAATGGTTGTGGTGTGCTCCAATCCATATGCAACCACCAAGTTTGTTGTGACATGCAGTCAGCACCAGCATCAAGCCCTGGACCATTTGACTTTCAAGATTCAAGGACACAGCAACACGAACCAAGCACTGCCTCGATGATACACAAGCCTTCGCAATCTGAATCATCGGAACGTTGCAATTTCACGCAATCTGGTCATTAGGGGAAGCTGCCATTTTCCGGCCAGCTGCTGAAGGATACGTTTTTCCTTGCATTTATAGGTCTGAACAGTGGTAATCTGCATACATTGTGGGATTGCCACAATGAGCACCACTCAGTCCTGATTACCAAATTTGCTTTGGAAGTTCAGGCTACAAGTTCATCAGTTTCCAAAAAACATGCAAGTTCTAATAGTCTTAGACATCTTCGAATGAGGACAGCGCTCAGAGCAATATCTGCATTCTGCCTGTCCAGGATAACCAGCACTTGAACCTGTCGATCATCAAGCCAGGACTTCCAGCCATACGGTAGTAGACAACTGCTGCTACAAGAAGTGTTTTGAAACATGCTTCGACTCAAGAATGATCAAACGCACCTCCCCACATGGGGGATAATGAATCAACCACCCCCAGGTTCTCTGCTCAAGAGCTGGTGATTTATCCTTGATATGGGTGGTTTACCAATATGGATCCAACATTCCTAACCACCATCAACAGTTATTGCTGGTTGTTCTTTCTATGACTATAGCCATTTTGAATCGTAATTGATTAACACTTAAAAACCACCATTAACTCGGATTAAACATGACTCAGGTCCCACGTCGCCCAACCCAGTAGCACGTTCTATCCCTGGGAGGCCCTACTCGAGTGGCCTGAGCGAAGTGGGCCACCAAGGTTTGGGCATTCCTGTATCATTACATTGAATATCAATGGTGAAAATTCATCTGAATAATTGTAGGGAATTGTATTTGATACTATCAATAGCTTGGTCCTTACAATGAATATGAAATACACCCCTTGCCCCTATCATGGAAGTCAGGAACCAAATTAGGATTCATATACATAGAAATGGTTCTCAGTCAACAATTGCCACTTTTGCATTTTGGAGTAGAAAGGTAGGTGATTGAAGATCGGTCCAATACCACGATTCGCAGGCTTACATGGAAGCTACCCTCTTGATTCCAGTTGATTTTTTTTTCGTCCTTGGCTGTCTTTGATGTGATCACAACTGATTAACATAGAAGTCATTCAACTGAAAAGCATTCTGCTCGTGTCACTTCTATGTCGCAGCATACTTTGAGGTGATTGCCGTGATCACGGAAGTTGTTTCCAGGAAGAATGGCATTTCCCCACTCGTACATATCATATTGTTTCCAACAATGGAGCACTGTTAACATAGAAGTCGCAGCATACTTTGAGGTGATTGCCGTGATCATGGAAGTTGTTTCCAGGAAGAATGGCATTCCCCCACTCGTACATATCATATTGTTTCGCACTTCTATGTTGACGAGATTTTTGGGGTGCTTTGTGGCCATTCCTGGGAATATCCCGGGAAACAAGACTCCAAAATATTCCAAAATCAATCTTGAAAAATGATAGAAGTTGGTCCTGGGATGTGTGAAATCCACTCCAGCCCTTGCAACTAACGTAGAAGCCACCAAGCAAAACGGGCGCACCCATTAGCATAGAATGTTTTTTAATTTTTTTTTGAGATATGATAGTGACTAGGGGAGTAATTACATTGGAGTGTATCTAGTATTCTCGATTGGTTTACAGTAGTTCTATGTTTGAATACATCATTGAACATTAAACATAGTTGATCGTATAGAGTGCAGCAACAATTCTGGTGATTTCACCAAACAACGTTGGATTTAACAAACAAACAAACAAACAAACAAACAAACAAACAAACAAAAAAACAAACAAACAAGGTAAAGTGAAGTCAAGTCCGAGAATACAACAAAGAATCCTCAATTCACATACAACTTGACCATGGTCAGGGTGCACTTGGTCCACCGGCCACACAGTGGAATATTAGGAATTCCAAACCACCAGGAAGCAAGCTGATCCATGGCCCTTTTCACCGGTTGACCAATCACTAGGCTTTGGAGGTCCCATACATTTTCTATGTATATTTACAAGTATATATATATATATATACCCGGCTACATATCATATCATATATCACAATCTCTACAGGTATACACGCAATCCATAATCGTACATGTGATAATTCATACATCATGTATCCTTACATGAACACATGCTCATATACACAATTCTACGCCTATGTACATTTAAAACAGTGCTGGGTTGACAGGTTGACAACCACAACTACTCTGACGGCCACCCATTGTGCGCTCAGCACCAAGTTACGCTCAAGAGCTGAATCGGTCGTCCAGCCCCTGGAGCGAGCGACAGGCGAAGTCAACTCAAGTTGTCATCCACCATGGCAGTCTAATAGATAGTTCGACTACTAAACTTGAGAAGACAACTATAGTAGTCGAACTGTTGGTCTTGGGTACGGGTCCTATAGATAGTTTCTTGCCTCATCACCCGCCCCAAAACCAACAGTTCAACTACTGAACTAAGATAAACTAAGTTTTGGGACCTGATCTGAGCAGTTTGCATCTCAGCAAGTGACTGCTACATCCAACCAGGCTCCCAGCGTCTGACGCTAAGCGCCTCTCGTCACACACCAGGCACCACCCAGCTGCGCCGGCGCCGCACCGCTGCGACGCATCTCTCGGCACAGGATCTGACGTGGCATGGCTGCAGAGTAGCCATGGTGCTGGAGAAAGCGGCCATGTCTGGTTGGTGGTTGAACCACCCATATAGTTAGCGGTTAATAATGGCTAATGGTTGATAATTATAATGATTGTAATTGCTGAGAGTGATCATCACTGGTTGGTGGTTTGTCACCACCCCGTCATGAAAGCCATATGCGTAAGTCAACCAACAAAGCCTTGGTTAATGCCAAGCAAAATGTGAATGAAACCAGCAAGCAAATGTTGATGATGTTGATGGTCCAAGAATAGCCACCTAGATGGTGAGACCAATCCTCACTGATCGCTGTAATCCAGTGCAATCTTAACAAACAATTGTTCCATCAACTTGCCAAAACCCTAGGTTTCTGAGCACCCCGGCTTTTTATGGAACTCAAATGTTTTCAATCCTCCCGAAATTGTTTGTTTTGAGAGGAAAATGGGGAAGATTGGGGACGGCATGCATTGGAGCCTTATTCACACATCATTATCAACTTTTGGGCTTTAGATGGCTTTAGAATGATAGGCAGCAAATCATGGATTGTTCAAAGGTAGGATGGAGGAAGTGTTTACGGAACAATGACAAAAGTGATGTACGATCAATGGTTTCTAGCCCAAAAATCACGCTGTTTCATCCCTGTTTCAAAAACACTATACACTCTACATCTCTTTGCCTCATACACAACCACCAGTAACTAAAACCATGGAGCAACTGATATCAATTATCACCTGATCATACTGCCTCCATCTGCTCAGCAACACAGGGTCCAAAAACTGAGTCCTCAGGATCTGCATCTCCTTACCCTCCTCAGCTTACCATGGTTGCTTACATCTGCCCTACCTGAGTAGCATCAGTACCAGCATGGCCAACTGAGTCCTTCACCAACCCCTGATCCACCAACCGAGTCCTCAGCTGATCCACAGCTACAAGGTCAGGGCGCCCTTACCAAGGTCACCAGTTTTGGTGGATACTATAAACAGTGAAGCTAAAGGAACTTATACCACTGAGCTAAGCCATATATGAAGCAACCTATACCACGATCTAATCAAATCTAATTACCAGTATCTAGTAACTAGAATATGCTTACCACTATTGGTATAACAACCAACTAGTAGTCACTTTGATGAAACTAATCAAATCACCACTATATAACAATAATCAAATATGTTGTCATATAACTATACTGTTCGTATGTAGTTCATAAATGTTAATTAACTACTCTACTCATAGCTATATAAGCTTAGCCAAATAACGGTAGTAGTCTAGTTACTATTGGTAAATGCTTCTTACTATACTAGCCTATTTTAGTTGGAATATACTATAATGACTATATGTACTAACATCTAACAACTACTATACTAATAACTATATTTCAACATATATCAGCTATACAATTGACTATATTATATATATAGTATAGTATACTAATACCTATACTATTAATTAACTACTAATAATATAACTATACTCTAGTACTATTATTACCTACTAATAACTTATAAGATACTACTAGTAGTTAATAACTTATAACCAGTTATTAATAGTTATATTAAGAATATACTAATGACTATATGTACTAACATCTAATAACTACTATAATTACTAATAACTATACTATTAACTACTAATCATATAACTATACTATATCATCTTTTCCACCGCTCTCGCCTCCTCCAACGCCTCCTCGGTACTGCAGAGCGCCAGCAGCTCCCCGGAGCGCTGCCAGCGCTGCAGCCGGTCCGCCGCGGTCCCGCTGCCGCGGCTGGGCCTGGCCCAGCGCCAGGGAGGTCCAGCACAGGTGGGGAATGCTGGTTATACCATGTTAATTATATGGCTATGGGTCAAGCGGTTAGCCAACCAATGGCTGGTTATAATGGTTAATGATATATAGGGAATAACAACTAGCAACTATAGGCGATATACTAGCTATATATGGCTATGGGTCAAGCAGTTAACCAAACAACAATGGTGGATAAGTTCACCAGCAATTTCATAGGTAAAACAATAGCTAATGATAGGGGAAACAGGGGTACAGGGTTTTGACCCACAGCCATGTGACGTATGAACTCAAAGTCATACAAATCTATACAAAATCAACCAAACAATGACTTAGATTAAATCAATATGCGAATATCATATCAAATCAATAGCATTCAACAGTATCTTAACTGTTGTGATATTATATCAACTTACGTAATTACTATATGATACATAGGTTCGAACGTTCTATACCATTCATTCTTCATTGCCGCGAATCCCTACCCTTCCAGTTACCTATATAGTAGGCAACCAACCCTAAAAAGCAATGGTAGAAACCAGCTGGTTACCTACGATTTCGAGGTAACTGGAAGGGTAGGGAATGATAAACAACAATAGATCCATCATCCCTGGTGATGAGCCCTCCGTGCGTCTCTGCCTCCGGGCTGTGGGCGACCGCACAGCCACACGCCCGGCCGCTGCGGCCGCCGCCGCGGCTCTTGCGTGCCAGTTGGCAGTTTGCACCTCCTCACAGGGAGGAAGCCACACAAAACTACCATGCACCGACCACATGCTTGACACTTATTTGATGGTTTCTCAAGCCACAGGGGTACCCCCCAATCATTCAATATTATTAGTCAGTAATAAACCTGCCATTTTTGGGGTACCCTATTTTAAGAAACCCCCATTTGATGGGTCCAGGTAACAAAAAATGTGTGACTGACCTTGAGGTTGGTTGTATGCATCTGACCTGAATGCTGGCAGTCTGAAGCATTGCTCTTGAATACCATTATGGTGTGGACACAACATGACATTGCAAACGTTTGCCGCCTTCACTGGATACGAAAACAACACGATGACCATGTTTGGGTAGATAATGGTAGATATCTATATTTTGGAAGGAAAACCATCCTTCGAACATATTCAAACCGCAGTTCGATCTCCGCTGTGCCTCAGCTGCCTCGGCCGTGGCTCTAAGCGTAACTCTTGGCAGCCTCGGGGTGACGCCGCGCCGGGAGGTGGATGCTGATTTCAGGGAGGCCCCAGTCACCCCAGGCACTGACCTTGGTGATGGGCGTTGGTTCACCATTCCTAAGAAGTGTCATTTTACCGTGCTCATATTCATATCGTCTCATATCATTATATCCCAGGCATAGCCCCAAAGGCGCAATCATTATGAAGTGCTTGTCCTCATGGTCAATTTTGAATGTGCGAAGTCCAGAAGGCATAGCTTGAGTCCCAATGGGCTAATTGGTGGTAGCTTTTGAAACCCATCAAGTAAGTAGACTATGAGACACGTGTCGGCTTGCACAGCCAATTTTCAATTCATAGATAATGCTTGAGGACATGCAGCCACTGGATGTATGATACTTCAAAATGACAACCCGATCTTGGAGCCCCAGGAATATGTCACAATATGACTCTGCTGTGAGGTGGCGATTCATTTTAAGTTCTCCAACGAACCCTTCCAGTTGGCGGTGTGCCTTTAAGAAAGGAGACGGTGGAGTTCAAACCAGAAAAGTAGAGTATGAGAGAGAGGGGGATATACAGTACAAAGTGTGATGCTGGAACTATAATTTTGTTGGTTATGTCATGGTTATGTTGCTGTTGTTGCAGGTCATAGGTGTGTAGTCGAAACAATCGAGATGGTACTGAATCACTGAGTGCAATTGACGGCAAACATTTTTTGTGCAATCGAAGAGCTTACAAGTTTCGTCAACATGTGCCTTGAAAAAATGGTTCGACTGGTCATCACAGCAGGCTTGCTTAAGAGCTCAAGTTCCAGGTCAAGGACATGATGAGTGTCTCCCTCACTACCGCTATGAATTTGCCTTGAATCTCATTGCCTCTCATTGAATCTGACATCACAGCTGTCACAGCTTTACTCGATTAATCACAATCATACCTTGGGCTATGCAACCAAACACATGTGTGTATATATATATGTATGTTTCACATCACAGCTCACTGGTGATCAAGAAGACCATATATTTCATCTGCCTATCATATGTACATACATACATGTTTGTATCATATATACATATGAATATATGTAATTAAATATATGTATACATATGTATTATCACAAAATTGGTGTGTCAATGGTTTCAAAAAACATGCAAAATATTTTGAATATCCTTGAATAATCTTGAATAGACTTTCAAAGCATGGCGCAACTTCAGTGGACAACCAGCAATCAAGTACCGTCAACAGGAGGCAACTGATCATTCCATTCTAGAGGAATCTTCTTCATTATCTTCATTACTCAGATGTTCACCAGGGTTACGTTTGTTTGTCACTGTCAAGCTAAAGTTTCAGTCTTAGATCACAATGAAGGTATCGTTAAGATCTGCTCGATTACCTTATTCGAAAGGTATAAATTAAAGACAACATCGACTTATAATATTGCATGTTAAACATCATATACTGTAAAGCAATCATGATTGATGTTGTTTTTTAGCGCACAAAAACATGATAAGCATCTTTGACCTTTGGATACCATCGGTCCGTTGGTGCCACTCCACACCCCACCTGCTCGGCTGGCTGGCCGTTGAAGTCAATGCTTGCGGCGCAAATGGCAACATGGCGCAAGGCAATGGCGCGTTGTCACCCGCTGCAAAAACCAGGGAGACCTCCCGTGGTAATCATGCTTAAGAAGTGCTGAGATGATTGCTTTCTAATTTCAATTAACTGTTTAAACATCATCTTCAAAAAAGCATTTGATTGATTGAACAAATCATTTAATTAACATCATCTTGCCCAATCCTCCCGAGAACAAAATCATCTTCAAAGAGCTCTACAGGATCGAGTGTCTCCCGTCCAAATGCGTCTTGTGGCTTGCTTTGATCGACTTCATTTAGGATTGGCGGGTCAGGCAATGTGAGTCAACGTATTGGGTTGATGCATGAATTATGAGTATACTGGTATACTCTGACCTCACCCAGAGATTCGATTTTGTCAGCAGTTGAGTAAATGTGTACAGTATAGCATCTTTGCGGGACATTCATGGACGTTGCCCAATTCTGTAGTCTGTCTTTCATGCACCGGAGAGCTAGATAATTGTGATGCTCAAATGGCAACATATCTTTCAATGTGCATAATCCACCATTTCTCGGTTGCTTACGTTTTGTACCAAAGCGATCCAAACCGTACCTTCCCTTCTAGAAAATGAACATTCTGCACAGGACTGGGGTCACCAATCATGGACAAACTTAAATCTATTGAAGCGCTGAAGGTCACAATGGCAGCGGTCACAATTCGCTGATCTGAGTGAGTGCAGGTGGTCAATGTGACAACTGTTTGAGCGTTTCTTGGGTTTCAAAGCAGTATATAGCTCTCCTGCTTCCCACCTCATCAGATCCCCTATGGTCAGGTTGGGCTCAGCCCACATGACGACTGAGTTACACTACTTCCCAAGCAAGCACCGCCTGGTGAGGCCATGCATGGACTGGCGTGTGTACTCTGCGCAAGACTGCAGCCGTAGGCGCATGTCGATGATTTCGTCCTAGGGCCGCGCCCGGCCCCAGGTCGCGTGATGACCCGGATGATTCTTGGAGATTTTAGATCTAAAACGATCTGAAATGAATAGGTATGCAAGTTTACGGACAAAGAAACATTAACAATCGAAAATTGAACCTAAATGTGAGGTTGAATGGTCATCGTGTCCATGTCTCTGATCCCCGTCACCACTAGCAATCGACCAGAGATGATTTGCAGTTGCATCTTTGACCTGGCCCCCATCTCCTCAGCAGCCGCCACAAGCTGTCTCAGCTGCGACACACGAGCATCCTGGGGCGACAGGGGACATCAAAAGGTTGCTCCATGGGTCCTTCTCACAATACAGTAGGGGACCCAAGAATTAGTTTATTAGTATGAGTTAATTGGTTGTAAAATGATTTGGGGGGATCGCCTATTTTGAGAAACCCCATATCATTGACGTCATCCTTTGCAGCCAAAAAGAAACCCCCGTTCAACAAATTGAATTACCAAAAGAGTCTCAGTTGGCCCACCGGCTACACATCTGAACAATTCACATCTTCTTCTGACTTTACAAGACTTTACGTTTCAAATATTTTTAATTTACACTCTTAGCCTCCCCTGTCACCTTGGTGGGCATACTTTGAACATGACCACGGCCCCTCCCACTGTTCAGGCGGCATTGTGGGGTTGATCTAAAATGCCAAGGATACAGCCAGGGACTAGAAATTTCTGCGACGAGGGTGTCCCATCAGCATCTCGCGCTCTTACTCACCCCAAAGATAATACATTCGGGAATTCGGTGAAATTCTATCACTTGCTCCAAGCCACATGGTGGGAGCTCAGAAGTTGTAGGTAAACCATTTAAGAAACCGCCATCATTTCTCATTTCGGATGCCCCAAGCATCTCTAGTGATTGATTGTGAAACCACTAGTCACTAGTGAGGCGACTCCACCAAAACATATCCGATTGCACCGTCCTCTGGATCATATCCGGCATCTGCGTACTCCTAAAGCGTGGCCATGCAGAGCGACATCACTGGATGTCCATGATGTTAGATGATGATTAGTGGCACGGGAGGTGGACAGCAATCATCATCATCATCATCATCATCATCATCATCATCATCATCATCATCATCATGAGGTCGTGCACGTCCATCACGCGTGGAAACGTGCATAGTGCATGTCTGCACAATGGCATCACGTGAAACAAAAAGGCATACAATATCCAAAGCTGGCCCGTGGAGTGCTTGAACAACACTCGTAAATAGGAACTGCAAACACATATGACACTGACATAGAGCTGCATGATTCTTCTTTCAGTACTTTCCATACGCTTTGTACCAAAAGGGAGCATGCCAAAAAGTAGCCATTCCAGGTGGCAGTTTACACCCTGTTGGGCAGCCCAGGTGTGCCCAAGGGATGAATGCTACCTGTGAGTCTACATCGCAATCGGATCAAATCATAGGTGCTTCCGAGTATTTCACTGGGTTTCAATCATCTGGCTGCTCAAAAAAAACGACACATATCCTGCTCATTTTATCTCATTTTGAACTCTCCAACTCCCACCCAACAGTGAGCGCAAACATTTAAGCACCATCGCAACGGCGTCCTTAGCATTTGCAGCTAGGGAATCTGCATACTCGGCTATGATGTCCACCTGCGAGAAACAAGTCCGATGACTGGATGCTGGCATGTTGATGGATTTTGTTTGTTGTCGTCCCCAAATCTTGATCAATCATAGGCTATTCCAATCTTGCATGTTGATGGTTACATGGATTTAGTTTGTTGTCACATAGCGTTGATCAATCATCTCTTTTACTAATGATCGTCCTCGGTTTCTCTCAGAGCAGCCAACTAAAATCACTAAAGTTGCACACCCAGGATGTTCTTCGGGGTCTCAGGCCAAAGTCCAACACTTCACTCGCCGAAGAACTAAGATTATAGCTCATCTCAGGTTGTTGATCCCGCAGGTTCTCTGATTCTGTCATGCCTCAGACTTTCGAATCTGACCTCAGTTGATCATGACATGTCTGATGACGCTGATGCATACACCATTGCACTTCTAAATTTATCTATAACTATACTATAGTTATAGCCATCAGGAATAGTTATAAGCCATATTGATGCAGGTCAACTTGTGGTACGAGTCGCAGCAACCGCCACTGGTGGTACCACCGTGTCTTGGAACGGTCCGTGCCTCGTCAAAGTCCGGTAGCACTGGCTGCTGCTCGTCGGTCTCAGGAACATCCTCCGCATGTGGAGCTCCAACGTCACCCATCTCTAAGCTAAGCATCCGCAGCCACCAACTTCAACCAGCTTCATCTTCAACCCTCACCAACATCAACCATCCTTCAAGATTCTCAAGCCATGATTAACATTGATTAACCATCAAGCATCCCAAGCTGATGAATCAGCAGTGCATATGAACGATCCACTGGCACCAACCATCTCATCCACCATGGGCTTGGTAGCGTCCTGGCCGGAGAACATCTTGCGTTCGCGCTCCTCGCCGCATGAGGATAGGTGGCTTCTCCAGACTGGTTGCCGTTGGCCAATGAACCAATAACCATGGTAAATCAGTAGCGGTCCAATGATCGGACGTCCGGCATGTGCGAAACCCTGAGAATTGGATATAATGATATTATGATGCATATAGACATACATAAATATAATACTATTGTCATGCATATATTGATATACATATTTACTGGATTCAGCTTTGATTTGTGACAAAACTCATGGGACTCGTGGTGGTTTATGAATCAATTTGTAATACAGTAATATGGATCCACCATCAATAAGCAAGCGGGCCCTATTCCACAGAACTGCTATCAACCAAATATGAGGGTTTGCTTGATCAGTGGTTGAGCCTGAGTTGACATCTGGGGCCGACTAACGCCATAGACCAAACAGCAAAAGGCTCTGAAGACATGAAAACGCTTCGCAGAAATGAAACAAAACACCAACGCCCACCAAGCGAAAAGTATCAAGTTTCAGCGAATGCCTCAGTTCTAGGTAATAACGGCGCAGGCACCAGCCTGATTGTGTCAGCAACAGCATGCAGGTGACTCAACGCACATGCAGCACGCCCTTCCCTTGTGTCCAACTGTCCTTCTTTGTCCATTTAGCACCTGCTTGTCACTGCTTGCACTGCGGACCCAGAACCGTAATGGACATCAATGGACATGTCTGTCAGGATTCCTTGCACATGTTGCTAGACTTCCTTGTATCCCATGGCTGTGATTCCGAGGAAAAGGACAATTTGTGGGACTCGGAGTTGCTTTTGAAAATTGTTAGTTATGACTTATGACTCATCGAATTGTGTCAGGCTATGATGATACAAAGTTAAGGATAAGATTGTCACATCGTGTCTTATCTATCTCTGGATAAAATGCATCTTCACAAGGAACATGTAAAATCATTATCAGCTTAGTTATGGTTTCCTACGGAATCATCCATTAGCGCGTGATATTGCATGATGGATGGCAAGTATCAGTATTGTTGATGATTCGCCACCATGAACCATCAATAAAATTCAATAAACCGACCATGATTCACCCATCATCACCAGGCAGCTGATCACTCCCAACCGATTCACCAACGATCACCATGCAAACTATCACAAGTATCACTACCAGCAGCTCCCAAGCTCGCACCTAGCACCGTGCTGTTGATGGCTTTTCTTTCGTTGTTGGGCAACTTGGCTTTCTCCATGAAGTGCTGGCAGGATGGAGTCGCGAGCGATCCACAGCCGATGTTGCCGAGTTCTGGATGGATTGGTTCGGGTTCACCGGATGACTTAAGCAATTTGGAAGGCGGAAAGCTTGGCACCAGCACAGGTTTGTTGGAATCGCATGCTGGTTGATCAATGGGATTCGCAAATTTTGACGACTCGCAATCCGTGCCAGGTGGAATAGCACTTTCCAAAACCCAGTCAACCAAGTAGCAGGGGCCACCAGTGTGAATGTCTGTAATGGCAGCTACTACACGCCATTCCCCCAAACATCAAATCAAACCCTCCTCTGGCCCATTTACAATGATTAGATTCCCTGCCATTAAACCAACGGTTTGGGGGTGCTCGGAGGTATGCAAGTTCGTGAGCTATGTGTACGACGGCTAGGATTTGTACATGGCCAAGAAAATGAAGATATTTTTTTTTAAGGGCAGGATTCTTACCACGCAGGTGGTGCAAAACCAAAGCGTAAAATCATGCGAAATGTCAGAAATACTCTAAGGTGGGAACCCTCCACGGGCATGCTCCAAAAATAACATGCCACCGATTAAGCCAAAGCACTGACATAAGGAAAAATGTGGAAAGAGAGCCAACACGACAACATCTTTGACCCTTGAAGGGTTGCTGCTGCTGACATGTAGCCCAACATATGAGAGAAACCAATGGACATATTGAGTTGAAGGTGGGGTGTTGAAATATCAGCCCCTGTAACGGAATACTGGCAACCACTAAGTGTTGCTGTACGTTCTGGCTCAAGGTAACAGTGTGGACTGTTTGCTCAACATAAATAGCGAAAGTTATGTTATATATATGTAATGTCCGCACATGTTATTTCATAATACGTTATGATATGATATGGTCAATTATCTTTTCTTATATTATGTTATGTTGTTGTCTTAAGTCGTGTTATGTTAAGTAACATTATGTTATGTAATGTTATGATGTGATGCGTGTTGTTTTGCAATGTTTTGATATGATACGTGATGTTATGATATGTTATGTTACGATTTTTGGAAACCGTATTAGATTTCCAAACGTCACCTTGCTCATCCAATGACTTTGTGCAAGATCTTATCCCACACAATGACCATCCACAGAGCTTCCACGATTTGGAAAAACACCCATATCAAAACCCGAAGTTTTACCCTTGCGGGCCCATATAGATTTTTCCCATTCCCGAAACAATGTACTCATGTGATCTCCAAAAATGTATCAATATTTTTTTTGGAAGGCAAACAAGCTGATATCGCTTGGTATGTATGTATGTATGTATGTATGTATGTATGTATGTATGTATGTGTGTGTATGTGTGTCTCGATTGGCTTGGCTGCGAAGAAAAAGTCCATCTTTGGCTTTCTGGTCAATGGTCACTTCTTCTTATCCTTCTTGTCCCTGGTAGATCTGGTAGTCTTAGTCTTGGTCTTGGGGTCGGCCTTATTCGGCTGTTTGCTCTTGGTTGCAGTGGCAGGCTTCGGATTCGAAGGTAGCCCACGCCCCCGTGAACGGCCAGGGGCACGACCGCGACCATTACCTTTTCGAACTTGATATGGGGAAGTGGAATCCTCATATGCAGGAAAGGTGTCACCATCAGCATCATCAGCAGCACAGGATTTGTCTTCAGAATGTTTTCCAGGCAAGGTAGAAGGATCACGATCTTGGTTTTCATGTGGAACAGCACCCTGCACTGAAGCCACAATTTCATCACCGCGATCTCTCAACTCAGCTCCTTTGCTTTTCTGCTTCTGATCCTCAAGACGCTCATGCTGGCGACCCTTCTGCATTTTGATTTGCAGCTCTGACAAAGCTTTGTCGGTTCTGGTCATTTCCTCATCAGGTGCAAGCTCCGCGTTCCCATCAGCAAGTTTTTCAGGCTTGTCAGTTCCAGTTGACCCTGAAAGCTGGACATCTTCTGGAGCACCAGCATTTATGTGATCTGCTGGTGCTGGTGAAACTGCAGGGATAACTGCCACGGTTTCCTCCTGATCCTGATCCTGACCTTGAACTGCCGGTCCATCAGCATGTTTGGGAATCTCTTCCTCTTTCACGGAAACGGGATGGGCCTGACATTCAGGTTCTGGTTCAGGAGGTTTCGTCTCAACCTGCTTGGAATCGGTGTTGACCACAATCTCAGTCTCAGTCTCAGATTTCTTGGGCTGATCTTCTTGGTTTTTCTCTGCTTCTTGGTTTGTCTCTGCCGCTTCTTTGTTTGTCTCTGGACCAGCTTTGACTTTGACATTGGTACGGCTTTCATAGCCTGGTTCGATATGTTGTACAAGGCTAAGGCAATCTTCATAGACATCTCCGTTCTCATCGCCAAAGACATAGTCGTCATCTACACCGTCTGCTCGGATGACGGCTTCCCACTCTTTGAATAAAGAGTGTCTCATAGCCTTCTTGCAAAGTTGCTGCCAATTGACTTTGTCTGCTTCATCATCATCTGACAACTCCAAGACGTGTTTGATATCCGCCACGATCTGGGCGTCAGTGAGCTCTGTGTTGTCCTGGTCCTGGTCAGCTGATTCAGCTGGCTCCTGAGTTGGATCTGCATCCATCAGGGCTAGTGTGCCTGCAGGTGCAGGTGAAGGTGAAGGCTTTGCATTGATGATGGATTCCAAGATGCCAAAAGCATCTTCCCCATCGTAGAAAAAGTCATCATGTTCTGCAAAGAATGTTGGGATGAGAAGTTGTTTCATCAGCTCTCTCGTTGACGAATCTAGTCGTAGAAAGGCTTCCTCTTTGTGGAGGCAAAAGTATCTTGCTGCCGATAGTGAGGAAGCCTTGGCCTGCTCCTTTCGCTCTTGAAGATTCTGGCGCAGCAGCTGTACCTTTGCTCAGAATGAAATGTGAGCACGAAGCACCAAGCAAAACTACAACAGTGGATGTTCCTGAATCCGTGATTCATTGACAACATGATTAGGATTAAAAATATTTCACCAAAATAAATCAGAAGCGATAGAGTTGAGAGTGAGGGTATACAAATACAGATAACAGAAAAAATTTTTTATTACAAGCCATATGCAGCGCCCAAGTATGCACAAGAGAACCGGGCACTAGTCATCCAATCAAGTTACGGCTTTGGCAAAGTGAGGTTTCTCTGAATGCATTTGCTTCAGATTATCCAGTGTCTGGACGCCATAAAGCTTCCTCAAATCTTCAACGCCCGCCCACCTGCTCTTGTGTTTCACTTCCAACTTGAGACTAGCCCATTCAAGAATCTTGAATCCAATGCGAACTTGAGCATCCAGTTTCGTGAGAAACGTCAGATCTCGAGAGGATGTGGTCGAGTTCTCACTCTTGGCTTGATCCAGGTCATTCGCAATGGTTTTGGCGGCCACCTCAAGCTGGTAGTCCCATGCCCTGAACGAAGGTCTCATCGAAGTCCAGTGAACGAAGATGTTTGCGTTTGAAAACCCGGTTTGCGCCATGATGAAACCAGGTGGGATTTCAATGATTTGCCCTGGTTGAAGTAAAGCAGCAAACCCTCCCATCGCATATAGCTGATCTGCAGGCAAAGTAACTAGGACCCTGCTCAAACCCAAGAAAGAATCTGCAAATTTTGCCAAGTGTTCATCTGCTCGAACTGCATCCTGTAGCTCCTTCAATCCCACTCCGGCAACAAAGTGGATACCCTCGTAGTTTGCAATGAACTTGGGGAGCAGCATGTGTGACACTCCTGACAAAAAATATGCAGGGTACAACTGTAATGACCAGAAACTATCACAATTGAATGAAATGATTAGTACAACTGAGCACCAACTTGCAAAATCCTGGTGGCTTTGGCAAACATCTAATTATTGCAAGGCTCCAACACACTGGTACAGCGGTTTGCAAGCAGTGATGCGTTCGCAAAACAGTCGCTCGTTGCCCAGAGAATTCACAAGGTCCGCTGTCAGCATCCTCTGAAGAGATTCACGGTCCTTTCCAAACTCTGTGCTGGCCCAAAAGGATTCACGCAGGAAGAACTCATCTGACGAAGTCCAATCCTTTGAAGCAAGGCTGCTTGCGAAAGACACTGGGTGCAAAGAGGCCTTGTGTCGACCCGGCCCAGCTTCTGCCATTCCCCTGGGATTGCTTCCCACACCTTGTATAGAACATGGTTGGTCAAAGAATGCTTTGAAGTCTGCATAGGCGGCATCCAGCACTTTGATGGTCATGTCGTCATAGAGCAAAGCACCTACCCATAGGGACAAAGTTTTTTGTTGCAGTCGCAGTTGCAATTACTATCATGAATACCATGAATGATTAATGATCAATCATCGACCATTCGTCTCAATGCTACCACAACTGCAAAACCTCAGCCCCACCCCGCCCACAATATTTCCCGGCCTTTAAACGCTCTGGCCCATTCCATGTCTGCTGCAGTGTGGGGTACCATCCGAACATTGTTTTGCTCTGTCCCTAACTTTTGAACGGTCTCCAAAATATACCATTTGTGAGGACAATCGAAAGCTTGCAACTTCTTCATAATTTTTTTGGAAGGTACTGGCGGCGCTGGTACCGTCTCGCCCTCTGGGTGTGACTGACTGGGAATCTGCTTGATCGGCTCCTGCTCAGAATCAGAATCTGAGCTGCTGCTATCGCTGCTACTTGGGCTCGATGGCTCGG
>VSDK01008305.1:0-20843 GCA_009767595.1 Symbiodinium kawagutii
CTTTTCTATGTGGCCACGGTCCTATGGCGCGCTACATGCTGCACCTCTAAGAACCTTGGCTACCCCATCGAGGACGTGTTGCTGTATCGGAGTGATCGAACCTTTCACTTTGGCGGTGATGCTTCCAGTGTGAGTCGATGGGTGATTCGCATGCCGATGTTTGTGAATGGCCAGTTTGGCTTTGTGCAGGTCTTCTTGATCCCTGGAGAGACCCCGATGCTCTGTGGACGACCTGTCATTCAACAACTTGGCCTCACCATCGACTTCGCCAACGAGAGGGTTCGCTTCGGTGATGGGCACTGGACGAGTGCTCTCCTTGGACTTCACGGAGAGTATCTCCTCCCCTTGAGTGCCGACTTCGAGGTGTTCCACCAGAACCTTGAGCCCACCTTCGACTTGCAGTTGGCTACACCTGGTGAGATCGACACGAATCCCATCTCCTTCCACCAGTTCAACGAGGAGGAGAAGGTCTTCACTGCCCTGGACTTGCCGCAGGATGACCCAGTCGATCCTGGAACGCTGAAGTGTCAGCGACACCTCTTCAACACCATGGAGACCAGAGTCAAGGAGCTGACCAACCAGTTCCACTCCTATGTGACCAAGGAGCTTCATGTTCATCGAGATCGAGTGATCTGGGAGGTCTACACTGGAGCTGGCCGCGCATCGCAGATAGCTGAAGTGCTTGGAGCCAAGACCCGCATCTTCTCCTATGAAACCGGTTGGGACTTTGACCTTGCGGCCCACCGCAAAGCCTTCTTGGAGGAGTTGGCCACCGAGTTCCCTGATGAGCTCTTCCTCGCACCCAGCTGTGGACTTTGGAGCATGATGCAGAACCTTGCAGCTCGAACCCTGGAACAGCAAGAGCTGCTCACTCAGAACCGTGAGTGGCATCACCACACACACCTGATGTTTGTGCGGAAGGCCTACCTCCAGCAACTTTCCCAAGGAGGAAATGCTCACATTGAACAGCCGGAACCAGCTCTTTCTTGGAAGACACGAGCTCTACAAGGCCTGCCTGGACTTCATGCAGCCTTTGACCAATGTGAGTACGGGGCCCAGTGTCAAGACAAGGACCTTGAATGGAAACCCGTGAAGAAGGCCACCAAGATCCTCACCACGAAGGTGGCCATGTGGACCCAGTTTCGGAAGCGATGCTCAGGAACCCACGAGCATTGCAGGTTGGAAGGAAGCGGTCCCGAAGTTGGTAGACGCACCAAGTACATGGAGAACTACCAGCCCATCATGGCGACCTTGCTGGCCAATGCTTTGATGGTGGACGAACCGCCAGCTCAGTTCGAGTGTGCTGGCTCGTTGGTGGAAATGGCCTATGCAGGCCAACTTGGAAAGTTGATGGCTGAAACCCGTCAAGATGCTGTTCGACTGGTGCAACGGTTGCATCGCAACCTTGGCCACCCTACCACTGAGAACCTGGTGGAGATGTTGGAAAGCCGTGGTGCCAACGAGATGGTGATCGAGGCCGCAAAGGGCTATGTTTGTGCAGCCTGCCAAAAGTACAAGCGACCTGATCAAGCACCCCCGGCCACCCTGTCCACCGCCAAGGAGTTCAACCAGAAGCTTCAGGCAGATGTTCTGTGGATCCGAGTGGAAGGTGCCAACTCAGAGTCCAAGAAGGCTGGGAAGATTCCTGTGCTGAGTGTCATCGATGAAGCCACTCGGTACCAAGCAGCCACTGTCCTTCCTGGTGAACGTTCTGAACATCTGTTGCAAGCCTTGGAGCGATGTTGGATCCGCCACTTTGGTTGCCCCAACACTTTGGTCACCGATGAAGGCAGAGGCTGGGCTTCGGATCCTTTCCAAGAATGGGTCTCAGAGCATGCCATGGAGCACGTCATAGCCCCAGGCGAGGCACATACTCGTTTGGCCCTCGTTGAAAGACGGCATGCTGTGCTTCGCAAAGCTGTTGAGCTCTTCATGATGGATCGAGATCTACATGATCCAGCTGGACTACGCCAAGCCTTGATCTATGTAGTTCCACAGCTCAATGCAACTCCGAGCGTTGCAGGGTTCTCACCTGCACAGTGGCTACTTGGTCATCAACCTCAACTTGCTGGTGACCTACTTTCAGGACCTCTTGGACCTGCGCACCTTCAAGGCGGTGAAAGCTTTGAAGCCAACCTGCAGCGTCGAGCTTCAGCAAAGAAGGCCATTGCGGATGCTGATGTTGACCGCAAGCTACGTCGAGCTCTACTTCGGAAGTATCGACGTCAACATGCTACGCTGTCAGTTGGCCAGAAGTGTTGGTACTGGCGAGATGCACAAGCACCAGACCTCATGAAGGTGAGATGGCACGGCCCAGCACGAGTCCTCATGGTCGAGAACGATGATGATGGCCGACCAACGGTCTACTGGATAGGCCATCGAACTCAGCTACTCCGTGCAGCACCACATCATGTTCGACCTGACTTCCAGGACATCAGTGCTGGAGTGGATGGCTTAGCAGAAGCCAAGCGAGACATCGATGGACTTCGCTCGCGAGGGGTCACTCGATTTCTTGACCTCTCCCGCTCCAACAAGCACCACATCGATGATGTGGAAGCTGATGAGGAGGCCATGGAAGATGATGACGACCTCATCTTGGAACCACCAACTTCCCGCAGAAGGTTGAATGAACCAGATGATCCTGGCCCTGGACCTCAAGAGCTTCCGCCCTTGCCGTTGCCACCTCTTGCAGAAGTTCCAGATGGTCCAGCCCCGACTCTCTCACCACTGCCAAGCAACTACCCCAGCATTGGAACACCGTCCATTGGAGTTTCCCCGGCCAACGTGGTGGAGGTGGATGACAGCATGGAACCCAGTCGAGAACCCTCAGCCGCAGCTACTCCACGACCACCAGTTCAAGAAGTACCTGAACTTGATCCTGCGACAGCAGCTCTGTATCAACCTGCTGGCACCTGAGGAAGACTTCCGGAACCGACGTCTTCGAGTTGACCAACAAGAGACCATGCTGTTTGGCCCTGTTCGACAACG
Organism: Symbiodinium kawagutii; assembly: GCA_009767595.1. Lineage (NCBI taxonomy): Eukaryota > Dinophyceae > Suessiales > Symbiodiniaceae > Symbiodinium > Symbiodinium kawagutii. The sequence continues at coordinate 2,989 of VSDK01008305.1, forward strand.
ACGAGCTGAGATGCCTACTCCCTATGAACCAGCACCTCCAGCAGTTCCAGATGCCTCGACAGACGAGACAACCGGCTTTGCGCAGAGCTTTGACATCTCCAAGTTGGACCTCAACTTGCTGCCCACGGGATGGACCATGGATGATGAAGGAGCCTTCACCCTCACGGACGAGGTGCAGGACTACTGGGAACTTAAAGCTGGATGCCTGATCAGGCACCACCTACATCCTCGACGAGCTCTCTTTCGTGCCAAGGACTACTCTGACATCCCCGTGGACAAGGACCTCTTGGATCCTCTTCGAATCACTGTGGTGAAGCGTGCTGATGGACGCTTCGAGGTTGTGAATGACGACGGCAACAATTCCAAGTTCCTCAACACCGAGTGGACTGGCTGCACCGTGTTCCAACTCAGTGGTAAAGCCAGGCGAGAACTTGGAATGTTTTCCAACCTCCACGTGAAGAAGATGGCCAAGGATGTCAAGCACAAGATGGTCAGGCAACACAAGAAGGTTGCCAGCAGTGTGGTCAATCCCCGCACCTTGAGTGCCTCAGACCGTGCCAAGTTCCAGGAGGCCAAGATGAAGGAGTTGACCTCGTTCTTCGAGAATCAGGTCTGGGAATTTGACACCACTGCGAATGCTCAGCCTGAGCGCACCTTGACAGCACGGATCCTGACCAAGTGGACCCGAGATGCCAATGGAGAACCCAAGGCAAAAGCACGACTCATTGTCAGGGGATACCTGGACATTGACGCCTTGGAGACTGGCTTGGAGACATCCTCACCTACTACATCAAGAACATCCCGGAACTTCCTGCTCAGCCTCACCTCCCTTCTTGGTTGGAACCTTTGGTGTGCTGATGTTGCAACAGCATTCCTTCAAGGACTACCTCAACAACGGAAGCTATGGGTTCAACTTCCTGCAGAAGCTCGACAGCTCCTTGGTGCTTCCGACGATGTCAGGATGCTGCTGCTGAAACCCGTATATGGCCAGCTGGATGCTCCCAGAAGATGGTTTCTGGAAGCTGTTCGCAGGTTGAAGCAACTTGGACTTCGCCAACACCAGCTGGACCCCTGCATGTTCCTTGCCTATGAGGAGGACTTCCCATCCGATCCACCTACCTCTGAAGGTATCCTGGGTGAATCTCGGTTGTGTGGCTGTATCTGCCTGCATGTTGATGACATGCTGGGATCAGGAACCCCCAACTCCGTGACATGGCAGAACCTCTTGGTGGAGCTTCGCAAGAACTTCAACTTCAAGGAATGGAATGAGGTTGATGAGGCCAAACCACTGACCTACTGTGGTTGCACCCTCGAGAAGCTCTCTGATGGTGGACTCAAACTTCATCAAGAAGCTTACATCACCAAGGTGCACCCCATGACCGTGAGTCGTGGACTTGGCCCAGATGCTGAGCTCTCCAACAAAGAGATCACTGCACTCCGTGGACTTTGTGGAGCCTTGCAGTGGCCTGCCGTGCAGTCATCGCCGCATCTTCAGGCATCAACCTCCATCATCTCTGGACTTGTGAGTGGTGGAAAAGTTGGTGCAGCTCAAGATGCCAACAAGACCCTGAAGTTCGCAAAGCAGAACTCCGATGTGGGCCTCTACTACAAGAACATCGGACCCATTCCGAAGTTGCGTCTGGTGACCATGTTTGACGCAGCCTTCAACGTTAGAGCTGACAGCTCAAGCCAAGGAGGCTACATCGTGATGCTTGTCCCAGAGCACACCCTCGATGACACCGAGGACTGGTTCCACGTTCTGGACTGGAGATCACAGAAGTTGCCACGAGTGGCAAGGAGCTCATTGGCTGCAGAGACCCAAGCCGCTGGACAGGCGGCTGATGCGACGGACTTTGTGTGCAAGTTCTGGGACCACCTGATGAATCCCAACGACCCACTGAAGCTGCTGCTCCAACGCACCAGCAGCCTCCGACCGGTGCTGATCACCGACGCCAAGGCCCTCTTCGACTCGTACCACCGTGAGTCGATTTCAACGAGCCTCGTTGACCGTAGAGTCTCGCTTGAGGTGATGGTTCTCAAGCAGTTGATGAACGACTTGGGAGGAAGCTTGAAGTGGGTCAGTTCAGAAAGACAGTGGGCAGACGGACTGACCAAGAATGCCGCAAGACAGCTCTTGGCAGACAGGTTGAGGTATGGAAAGATAGGATTCTACTGGGATCCATCCTACACCGCAGCCAAGAAGAAGACCCTGGCCGAGCGCACGAGCAGTTCTTCTCAGCACTCAAAGCCACGTGCTCGCAAGGAAGAGACCCTGAACCACGAGGTCCCTGACTCCAACGACGCCCCTGAGTTTGAGGACATTCCTGTGGATGAGACCGCCCCTGTGGAGGCCTATGCCTATGTTGCCTTCACCACCGAGGAGGTCACCTATGTGGATGCAGCTTCGAAGAGTCAGCTGCAGGAACTTGTTTCACCCTTCGATGGAGGATTCATTTTGTTCCTCCTGATCACCATGGTGCTGCTGTGGGCCATCAGCAACATCATCAAGATGATCAAAGCGGATGCATACCGCCAAGGGTACCAAGCTGCCGAAGAACACCTTCGACCTGAGATCTCACGATCCAATGCCCTGGCCAGTTCAACAGGAGATGATCACCGAGACTAGACGCTGGCATCGTGATCGTGATCGTCTACTTGAAGCAGACGCCCAGCGGGACGAAGCTATCTATGTGTGCCGTCGAGCACTCCTGGAGACGTTCGACCATGCGGACCTATGCCCAATGAACGACCTCGTGTGGGTCCAAGATGATGACATCTGGCACTGCAATCCGCAGTGTGACAGACTCCCCAATGACTTGGTCGCAGCCAATGGAGTGATGGCATACCGGCCTTGTCCGGCTTGTTCCTCTGGCACCGTACCCCCGTACCATGAGAATCCAGTGAGCCGCACCAACTTGATGCACGACTTGGAAAGCTGGATTATTGCTCAAGGAGCTGAAGCGTGGCCCATAGATCGACTGTGAACTTTGACGACCGGCCCGTTCAGTTCAGAGTGCACATATGGCAGTGACTATCCCCTGTGTTAGGTTCACGCCGTGCGCCTGAGTTTTTCATGTGGTTGAACCATATGTGATGTGGTATGGCCATTTTGGCCCTATGCCCCTTTCATGTTTTCCCACGAGGGTGGGTATCTTCACCAAATGCCTGCGCGACCGCGCTGTGAGAAACGGCGCCTTTGCATTCTGTGTTTGTGAGTGACTTCGGGTGCACTTCACTGGTTGGGTTGGAGCTACCCCAACTTCACATATATGATAATTATCATGACAATCCTGCAAGAGAAATCCCAACAGTTCAGCTCGTTCTTGTGACGAAAGTGAGCCCATTTGTGATGGACACCCGTCCGGTCACCGAATGGTGCAGGAGTTCAGCTGGAGAGGATGCCGCGATGCTCTCGATTCGGGCCGTGTACTATGAACCCAGACCTGTAGGGTTGGGACCTCATGGAGTTCATGAGCAAACTCAAGCCATCATAAATGATAAGCATTACCAAGCTATTACTGTACACCTGGCGATGTGATCGCAGAGCCTGTGATACATCTCAAATCTAATCCCAATCACAAGGAAACAATAGACAATAGAGGTCAATAGATGCAATAGATGTTTTGCCATTGCTTCGAAAGTGGCTTTCGTTGGTGGCGTGAGCCCTACAGCCCCGTAGCTTTTGCAACAACCTCCGTTGTCCATGGGTTTGGAGACTGAGCCAGGTTGAGCCCGAGCAGTGGAAACGATCTTTACACGTCTGCGTTCCATTACATGCACCAGAGGGATTTGTACATCATGCGGATTCTCGGCTGGAACCGGCAACAGATTTGCGTAGATTTCCCGCAAAAAAAGGCCAGTCAGTGAGTCAGTGGAGATCAATTGGGAAAATTGAAAGGGTTCAGGATGGTCCAGGGTATAAACAGGACATCGAGGAGAAACTGAAAGTAGGGACCAAGACTAACACCTTCGCATACCTTTGCCTCGTTGCAGCTTGAAGCCGGTGGGAAGCCGAGGCATATCTTGAAGGCCAATGCTGTGAGAATTGCGCCCTGGGATCGAACACAGGACCACTCACGTTTTCTGCAGCTTTGCCGAGATCAAGGCATGTGCCTTGGAGCGATTCAATGCTGTCCTTCCAGGTCCTTCCAGGTCCTTCCATGTCCGTCCCTGCATTTTGACATTTGAGGTATGTAATTCCTTCCTTCGATCTGGGAGCCTTCCTCAGCGAAGATGCTAGGAGGCCCCTCGCATGAGAGGGTCAAGGGTGAGCATTTGGTCATGTGGAAACTTCAGAACATGAGGGGTGTGAGGGACCACATTGGTTTGCGATATGGTCTTTTCCCCTCGCACTGAGTCGCAAATCAGATTTGTTCCCTTGGAGGATTGCTCCATTTGGAGCACGGCAGAAGGATGTGTGGGAGCAGTTCCAAAAGTTCGTTCAAAAGGCCGGGGCTTGGCTCGCTTAGCATTGCTTCAGCTTCAGGGAGGCTCCTAGTTATGGTGTAGCTGCGACAGGCTCTTCTGGACGCCGGCAATGCGGAAGACGTGATCCTCATGTGGACAGTGAATTTTGGGCTCAATCTGAATGAGACCACAGAGGAAGGCCCACGGTCACAAGCAGTGCCTTCATTCATGCGTGATGCAACTGGCCTGCAAGATTACAGATCAACTTCTAGGCAGGTATTGAAGTCCAGTATTGTCTCAATGCCAGATGCCACCCACTTGGAATAATTTCGAGATGCTGTGGAAGGAAAGAGCTGAGCCAAGGAATATTTCGAGCTACTTCGGACTGTTCGTCAAGCGCAGTGGATTCAAGAGTGTGGACCCTCGAGAAATTCCTGCCCAGAGAATCGATTCAAGCGACCCCTTGGTGACTTGGATATGGCGCTGGGAGGGGTTCGCGCTGAGGATGTACACCTTGTTGCGTGGGCATGGGATGTTTTGCTGCACCCTTGGCATTCCGTTGCCGACCCAGGCATCCCATTGCTGCTCGACACTGCCTTGCGAATAGACAATGTGGGCTGGTACATTGGTTTTGCGGCCCATCGACTGACTTGGGCTGACTTGGGCTGACTTGGATTGCGCAAACTGTTCAATGTTTTTCATAGGTTTTGAATTGCCAGTCGTGACCCCTGGAACTTGCTCGTGCAGTAAGGAAACCGTTTGGGGCACTTGGCCAGCTGACGAACTCTCGTTGCAAATTGACGAAAAGGCATTCAACAAGTTGCGTCCCTTGGGGGCCTTCGACGTGTGGATTGCAGAGTCACAACCTCCCACGAGCAGACTGGGTCAGATGGATCTGCAGAATCAGCTATCCTGGTTCAATGCCCCTTGGAGCTTGAAGTGGTTGCCGTTTTGAATTCTTTCTTTCCACAAGTTTGTTGTGTACTACGTTTTGCCGCAGGTTTGCATTCAAATGTCTTGCACATGTCCGAGTTTCCAAACTCGTTCCAACAACCAATGCCAGCGTAGCGCTGAAAACGATGCACTTGGCCGCGGGCGTTCCATTTGAAGCCATTTGGCGATGGGTCAATATTGACCAGCCAAGAATGGGGGGATAACAACCAACAATACTAGGGAAAACAATGTAGAGAGATGGGAGAACCAGGGGTACAGAGTTTTGACCCACTGCCACGTGAGGCAACCAAGCAAAATAGCAACAACAGCTTTCAGTGGCGCAGCCTTTCGACACAGACCTTGCAGAATCCTGATGGAGACGTGCTCCAGGGCTGTGAAGGTGGGAAAAAAACGTCGAGTGTTTGTGCATGCAGTGAAAAGTAGCAGCCAAAGATGCTCAGTTTTTTTGGTAGGGCATGAAATCCGCCTGTTCTTGTAGACCCATATCTTTGCGCATGAGCCAGTCGCTAGTTGTGTCCCAACCATGGACGAACCGATGCTTAAACATATACAAAAAAAGAGTGACCAGACCATTTTAAACCTGCAGTTTGCAAGCAGAGTTGGTACACCGACCTTGGCCCAACCAGCCCCCACCAGTCCCCATCAGTTCCCTATCTCTCCCCCCTGAGATTCTGGATGCACCTATCCCACTCAGAAGCTGGTGCTGGCCCAGTTTGGCTTCGCGGCAGAAACGCCGTTGTATGGCTCTGCTGCTTGGCGCCACCTGTGACCTGTGCTCCACGGTAGGGCCAGGTCGCCCAAGGTCCCCCACCTTGAGATCCTTTTGTGTCAGTGTCCGGAAACTGAGGAAACGGAAGCGCTCAATCCAGGCCTACAACAGAAACTCACAGGTGGGCTCACTCCTTGCAGGGGCTGGGGTGGAAGGACTACAGACATCTACATGCAATATCATGCATACACTTTATAAACTCAGAGAACTTTCAACCTTCTTTCGGAAAAAGCTGTATTTGGCTTCGGTTCGGTGCTCCCAAACATCAACCAGTCACAAGATGCCACAAGTGGCTGTCACAAGGAGAAGTCTTCAAAAAGATGAACAGCTTGAAGAGCTGTGCGGAAGCTGGCGTCGTGGTTGATGAATGGGTCGATGATTGGGGTCGATCAGAAGCAGCAGGTTGCGGTGGTAGTGTCTTTCAGCATCCTCGCGACGGGCCCTGCGATGAAATACGGCCCGGCAGGACCATCAACACAGAATGGCCCCTTGCAATGCATTAGGGATTGGAGGTTCTCCATCAAACCTCCCTATATTTACTAAAGCACCATCCAACTATGCCCTCGCCCTTCACACATAAGACATCTAAGCAGGGCCAGGTAAATGCGCGTATGCTAGTCCTGTGATTTGCTAGCACGTTTTGGACTGCAGGCAATTTGATGCAATTTGATCATCCCCTTAGCTATCAAGTCTATGGCCCAGAAATGCCCGGAAGCCATCAGAAGCCTTTGAACAGCATCAGCATGCAGCCTCTGAGTTCAGCGGGCCACTTGTTTCAAACGCTCGCATGGTCAATCCCAAGTTTGCTGTGTAGTTGCCCTGGCAAGTTCGCCTGTTTGCTTCCGAGGTTTGGTTTGAACGGACAGTACACTTTCCTCAGCTTTCATTGCTTGGACCCTCGCTTCCATCGAGACCACCCTGGAGGGAATGGAACATCTGTGGGGGTGGATGCCTTCCGATTCGAGGAAAGCGGACCTAGAAATGCAGGGGTCTGGGATACGCTTCTATTTCTTCTGCATACCCTAAGTGGATTCTTAGGTTCTTACGCATATCCATGCCTACATGCTGTATGTTGGATGAGTCAAAGCTTGGTTTGCCATGGTTGTTTGTCACAGCCTCTGACCAAATCTCGAGTTGCGATCTTGGCGATCCAATGGTGGGAGGACATCAAGGACATTCAGCAGGAACAGAAGGATTGGGAGAACTTGCCTGGTGGCTTATGTGCAACCTGGCTGCACAAATGGGGACTGGGACAGACTCAAATTTTGCAATCCGATTCTAGGGAGTCAAAAACCACAGGTTGGTCGATGCTACACTAGTGGGTCATACCATTAGGACCAGCAGTTTCGCGTTCTTGAGACAGTGCTTGGTGAAGCGCTTTGCAGGCAGTGATGTACGAAAGCAAGTGGCTTTTGCTGCTCGAAGCGGGGCTGCTGCTGTGCGGGGTCAGCTTAGAGGTCTTCTATTTGTGCCGCTGCTGCTGTTTCCGCACCTTGGTTTGACATTCGCATGCTGCACACATTTCTTCTTCTGTTCTTATCATGTTCTAATCATGTGATGGGGTGAAAGTATGTGAAACATATTGGAACATCATTTCCTCACGCATTTTTCGGGAAACTGTTTCGTTGTTGTCCCGATGGGTCCTGCCCAGGTCGCAAGGGGCAACGGGGCAGTCTCTATCGGCAGGCCTTCTCCTGGGCACTGAGAAATTCCATTTGCGACCAAATTTGAGGACCCCAATAAAGGGCATCCTAAGAGAGAGAGAGAGAGAGAGAGAGAGAGTAAGAGAGAGAGTAAGGCATCCTAAGGCTCTAAGGCGCCACGTCATGTCTTCAAGGACTATGGGGCAGCTTGCTGTAATTGTCGGCACCAAAATCTATCTTCAACATGGCAGAGCAAGCCAATCATATACAGATGGCTGACTGCTTTCACCCTGCAGGCTGCCAACACCTTGCTTGATGCTGAAAGTGGTGACAGCAGGCGTTGAGAGTGGAGATGACCGGAGTTTGAACCTCACGGCTAAAGCCATATAAAGAATATATCATGTTATGGAAACCCACAATTTTCGATGAAATCACCCACGGAAAAAGACCCAGCACTTGATCAGACAGCTTCATCGGCGTGCGCAAACGCTGCGACAGCCGCTGCTGTACTTGTCCACTGAAGTTTGGGTAGTAAATGCAGGCCCTAAGATCCAAGATATCCAAGCATCACCCACCAGCCATCACCAGCCATCATCCCCATCCATGACCAAGTCCAGGATCCACGACTCGGCATGGGCTGCCGTAGCTGCAAGGCCTGACGCTGGGACTGTTGAGCTTGGCACCGTGAGCTTCGGGAACTTCCCGTCGGAGAATGGCGCCGAAGTCAGCGAAGCTCAGGCTCTGTCTCCCGGTCGCGGTGCAGAGAGAGAACTTACCATTTTTATCTATATATCTATATCTATCTTTTATTATTAAATATTAATTATACTACTACTAGCGTTAAGTCGTATCAGCTTGCAGAAGTCGTATCGATAGGCCGTGCGTGCTGGTAAGAATTCAATTTTAGATATCTTGTCAATGCTGAATATTCTTGGAATACTCTTTTTTCGGCCGTGCGCTACACGAGAGATACTTTTCTTGGTCACCGCGCTTGCTGCTTAATGATTGGTGCTCGCTGCTTGTGCTTCCTCCTACTGCTGCTGCTGCTGCTGCTGCTACTGCTACTGCTACAACTGCAAACTACTACAAACAAATCTTGAAGATATAGGAGGGGAAAGCTACAAAGCAGTCAGGGCCAACAGTATCAAGATGTGCTGACAAGACACGTTTTCTGAGCATTCCCCGCTTTGTAGGGCACAAATCTTGCTGATTCCTTGGCCCAAATACATTGAAGAAGTTGAGGCTGTACCAATGGGATTTCCATCCCGGCGATGGGAACACGATGGAGTTCTCACGCAGCTGTGCCAGTAGGATTCAATGACGTTTATCTTTGCTTGAGGTAAGAATAGTGAGGCTGTACCATTGGGTCTCCATTTTGTTCGGGAAAAACATGATGCAGACTTATTACGGCCGTGCCAGTAGGATTTGCAGCCGCAAATCGCTTTACATCGGATCAAAATCATCAAAAAAACATTGCTGTGCGCAATGCTTCCGGTATTTTCAGCCACGTTGCTGTATATGCATGAATCGGGCCGTGCCATTAGGTTTTCCTACAACTGATGTGACTTTCTCCCACCTGATGTGACTTTTGTAAATGAGGTCGTGCCATGGGGATGATGTGACTTTTCCCGCCTGATGTGACTTAAGTACGGCGGTTGTAAGATGCAACCTCGGCTGTCTTCATACACTCATGGCCAAACCTTTAATCAGGTTTTGTTCTTGTGATAAGTACTCTAGTTTTTGTTGTTTTGATGAATCGCATGAGGTTTAAGCGTTGGTATGATATGCGTATGCAAATGCTCAAGTTTGTTTGATAGATATAGCTTTTGTTTTAGTGCCTAGTAGACACTAGGCATGCACATTTGAATCCAGACAGTATCAAGTTGGAAGAACAGACTGGCCCATCCCCATGCCAGGCAGAGGTTGTCATACCCTTGCCAGAGCGGATCGTTGGCGATGCCGGTGTGGATGCCACCTGTCCAAATCAACGCTTGGCAGGTATTCCAGGTTGGAACAATTTGGACATCCCTACTGGCTTAGCCTACCAACCCCCCCCTCCAAGGGGGTAAGGATATCAGGATTAATATGTTGAACTGTTGGAAGATCCCCGTGGCAACTTGCGATTCTGTTGGTGGCCTTCGGATCCATTTGGATCCCACGTGGCTGAGTAGTTCGGCCAGTGCGATGCATGGGATTTCAGGGGTCCAAGTTGTGGTCTCCAGCGTTTGCCTTATGCCTTGAGTGCTCAAGCAACCGGTAGCAACATGGGGATCAACGCGGTTCCAAAGGAACGATTTTCACTCCATGGGCTGTGGAGCTTCCGCTCCCGTTTTAGCAGATGGTGCTCCACCCAAGGTGGACACAGCCGAAGCCGAAGCTGAAGCTGCAGAAGAGAACTGGGCTTGGAACAAGACAGTTCTGAATCGATTTAGTGTGAAGGGTACGGACGTCCTGGGCATTGGCAGTTTCAGTGTGGTTCGGAAAGGTGTGGATCTCTCGACCGGACAGGCTGTGGCGGTGAAGAATCTGAAAGCAAGCAGCAGCAGCAAATTTCGGAGGGAGGTGTTCCTTTTTGATGCGCTGTTCATGCCTGAAGAGGCACTTTCCAAAGGTGCATGCAAAGGAATTGAACGTTCGCCTACAGTGTTGCTAGGAGAGAAAGAGTATAAAAAATGCAAAAATCCTTTTGCATCTTCCAATCCGCAAGATCTGTTTGTTCAACTTCTTGCCCACTCCGACTTGCGCTGCGAGATCGATGATGCATGGAGTATTCTCGAGCTCGGCAACTTTACTCTCCATGCTTCTTAGCGCAATCGGGCCACATACTTTGCGTTTGGTTTTTCTTCAAATTGTTTTGTTTGATTATTTTTTTGCGTATTGTTTTGGCTATGCAGATTTGGCTGCAACGTGCAGGGATTTGCATTCACACCAGGATTTGATCCTTGCCTGCAGCGATGCGGAGCGCCAAAAGAAGGGGCACTGCCTTCAAAACGCTGAACAGTATGGCCGAGCCCTGTTGCATGTGACCTCTGCATTGGCTTTCCTTCACAGTCGCCTTTTCATTCATGGAGACATGAAGCCCGCGAACATCATGTGGTTTCAGCTGTCCAAGAGATGGAAACTGATTGATATGGATGGTTTGCGGACACCTGCAGAGGTGGTGGACATGAAAGATGCGGATTTTTACACCGTGATTTATGCTGCCCCCGAGCTGGCCAGAGCAGTAGCTGATGAAGCGCCCTTGCGCCTGTCGCGGTGCTTAGATGTTTGGTCTGCGGGGCTCTGTGTGCTCGAGATGAAGCTCTTGCGGCCATTTCTGGAGTCAAAGTTTCAGAGTTGCTGTGCTGAAAGCGCCGATGGCGATGGCTTACAGCTCTTCTTCCGATGGTTAGGCTCCACGGAAGAACCTTTCGAGGTTCCGAAGTGCGAGCCGTTTGAGGTGCTCAAAGTCATCATGGCAATGCTGCAGAGGGATCCATTAGAACGGTCATCTCCAGCTCAACTTCTGCAAGATCCTGTCCTCCAACAAAGCTACGACAACTTGCCCGATGTTCTCTTGGAGCCATTGGAGCCGGCAGAAGCACCCTCTGGGCCCAAGCGGAAAACGGCCTACCAACTATTTCAAGAAGCACATCGAGAAGAGGCCAAGGGTCCACCCACATCCACCCACTGGGGAGCACCAACAATTTTCCACTTTCAATTGTTGATGCCACGTGTTCATACATGTTCACTGATTCTTACAATTGTTTCCTTCAAAGATTCCATTTGCCATCATTTACCATTATTTGCCATGATTTGCCATCATTTTGCCTTGTTTGACCTCCAGTTTTCATAGTCACATTGTCACGTTTTGCGTATCTTCGCTTTTCTCTCCGCTTGTCTTTGCAGGTTCAACAGCAAGGCTTTCAGGGCGGAAAAGCGGCGCAGGAGTTGTTCCGACGTTGGAAGCTGTTGCTGTCGGAGGGCGGCGAGGAGTTGGAGCGATTGCAGAAGGCAGCGCAGGCGAACAGCTCCTGAGGCAAACGGCAGAGAAAAATGATGAAAAATGGCCAGGTCACAGACACACCAGGCATAGGAGTTGTCATTGCAGATTAAGTCAGTCTTGGAATTAGAGTTGGGACATTTTCTTCAATGCCTGCTGTACTGATTTCAGTTGGTGGGGGCGGGCATGTCAATCTGAATGTCCAACAATTAGCTACCAGCGGTACTCAAAAAAAATCAGTCAGGGTTGGAGACTTCAAAGAATAAAGGCGTGAGCACCACATGAGCCAGGGCCAAAAGAAGCAGACATGACAAGACAGTAGTGGCTGTAGGTAGCTATGTGGAACTTGGGCAACACATCATGCCGCAAAAATTACGTTTCAAGACTTGGCAAACGATTGTTGGCAAGTTTTCGCCATGACGCTGGCCAACAAGATAGATTTTAGGGAGAGCACCTCCTATGCACTTCATATCATTTAGAATGTCTGCATTTTTCCTCCCTTGATTACTTTGGCAACACATTGGGTCGGGCAGGCGCCACAGTAGCATGTACAATCGGGGGCTGTGAGGTGTACATTGTTCACTCTGGTGCCCTACATTTTCATTTGTCAGGGCTGGGCACACGGTGGGCAACCAGACTTCTTCTCCCTTGTATGACCTTTGCCATACCTCTTCGCGAACATGGTGGGCGTGAAAGCAAAGCTCCCCAAATACCCCATGCAGTTTCACCAAGGTTCAATTGATTTTGCGTGCCTCAGTGGTGCGCGAGGGGAAGGTTCAATTTACCGCAGACACTCTTCGAATCTTGATAGCAAACAGTGGCAGTGATGGCATGTAGTGTCACGCGGGCCACCAGGTTTTCGGAGTACGCCAATGAGTTTCAATTTGGTACACTTGGAATTCCTTGGATACTCGTGAGCCCTCTAGTGCCTTGACGCCCTCCAGATGTCTTGAAAGAGACCTTTGAACATCTTTGAACAAGATTGAAGTTTGGATCCTGTCCCTGTTGGATCCTAATTTGTTCGTGATGGATGTTGTTCCGCCATGAAAACCCAAGGATTCTTTGCCGAAGCACATGCCAAGTCGCAGTGCAGACGCCTTCAGCAGCAGGTGCGGAAGGGAAGCCTCGTTTCTGTGGCACATCCAGCACTAAAGCCAATATTGGAAGCGACGAATGTGATGAACCAGGACTGTTTGGTTAAACATTTTGATTTTCCCTAGTATCGCAGCATGACCAAATAATTGGTTGGTTGACTCATATTGTTCTTTAGAGATCGACAGGCTCGTTCACCAATGCGTTCGGTTTTATACTGTTCTGTGTCATGCGCATGATGTGTATTGTTAGGGAGGGTCTTGCGGTTTTACATATTGTGTGGTGAAATGGTCAGAGGTGTCTTCGAAGTGGCGCGGTCCTTCAAATTCCAAGGCAGCCAAAGCGTATGGTCAGTGTGTTCTGCAGGTGGATGCTGAGATCCGTGCAGTGCAAGAACAGAGCGGGCATTTGGAAGAAGCAGAGTGCCTGACACGAGCGTCTTGTCACTTTCAGTGGGCCTTGTGTTCCAACCCTGGCAGCCACGGGCATGTCGGATGTCACAGTTGTGTCTGGGTGCCTTGTGGTGCCTTCCCTCAGTCAAGGCGATGGTCCACATCCACACGCGAGTGCTGGAAGGCTACCTGGCGTTTCGGCCTCAATGGTGACTTTTCCAACCCAAGCTATCAAGGCCCAAGGATACCAACGGCAAAGCAGCCCTGAGGCCATGCAATGCTCATAGAAATTCCAATTTGACAGTCATGTTGAGGTGGCTGGAAGTCCAGAGAGACCTGCGAGACAAGGACAGCAAACTTAAGGCTATGCTTGGGGAGTCACATGTCCCGAGACCTATCTGGATGCTCTTCACAGAGGCAGCCCCTTGGCCAAGCCTGGAGTCCAGAGAACCTCACGGAAAAGCATCAGACATAGCGCCATGGCCCATCCCAAATGACCAAAATGGGTTTTGATTTTGACATCACAATTTCATACATTTCATATCTTAACCAATTTGCCCTCCCGTCTAGTGCTCAGGTTTTGCTCCGCATCATCGAGAGTCTAGCTGAACATGCCTTGCTTTCTGGCATAAACTTGGCTGCTCTTGATCGTGCGAGGTGATTCTTTTCATCTGAGCTTTTTTTTCCTCTCTCTTCTGCTCTATACTTTTTGCAGGATATGCTCCGTTTCGACAGCCATTCACGCAATGACCACCCATGTTTCCATATAGGATTTCAACAGCTGCAGTAGAACTTGGCTATGCAAAAGAAGTTTCTTCAGCTGTCACTTCCGAGGCATGCCCCCGAATATTTGGCTATGATCTTTCATTCCGTCCGTTGGGCACAACCCAATCATGACGCTAGCGCCACTGGTCACGCAAAACAATTCACGCAAGACAGTTTGAAACTGTAAATTTGTGTCTTTTCGTGACAAGTGGTTTTGAACATGCTTGAACTATACTGAATGGATCTATATGTTCTACACACCTAAGATGGGCTCATGCCAAATCTAACAAATCTAACCCTGCTTCCACATCTTTCACTCAGGCCACTTTGCCACGGGTGACCTCTTTCAGCATTGAGCCATGGCAGGCACTACTTAAGAGGAGTTTGGAAGTACACATGGTAGGTCTTCGGCCGATCATCGCCGATCTCAATATCCATAACAGGTCATGTAAAGAACCAAAAGCCAATTTCCAGCATAAGTAGAACCCAAGGTAGAACTATGACTTCTACTCTGCGCTTTCCATCGTTTTTCATTCTAATCGGCATGCAATGGTCGGGAGTGAGAACCCTCTTTTGAGATCACAGGGAGGCTCAAAGGCAGCCAGTCTCAACAAGGTGGCAAATGGGCAAACCAAAAAAAGACGTCACCTGATTCATTGATTTGATTGTGAAGCTTCCAAAGTCAGTTAGCTAGATCAAAAACTAATGTTCATTCATATAAATACAGAACTGTTTGACTTTGTGCGCAGCGAGGACTGTGATTTGCTGCATGCTGGTGTGGATGCAATGCGGAAGAACACAAATCCCTTCACTGGTGGCATCAACTTTGATGAATCGTGGCGAAAGGGCGGCCTTTGCAGCCTCAGCCAACCGCTGTTTCCACAGCTGAAAGCTGCATTCGTTTTGTTGAGCCAACGATTCATTAGTTTTCCTCTGCCATTTCTTTCCTTCTCCTGGCTTTGCTGCTTTTCGGCGATCTACAAATGAGGACATCAACGATTTGGGCGAGGCCCGTGTCGACCGGCCAGATGCGATGAAGAAGACCTTTTTGGAGTCTTCGTCGGGTTGCCCAGGGGCGCTTCCCAGGGGGATAGCGGCAATGGAGATGGATGGAGTCAATCAAAGATCATATATAACCATTTATAATCATGATATGTAATGACACGTAATCATGCATTTATATCACCATGGACCATATCTTAACGAAGAAAGAAATAAATATTTAGATAAATGCATGATTTAGCCTCCAAAAATACTACACACACGCACACACACACAGATAGATAGATAGATAGATAGATAGATAGATCAGATAGATAGATAGATAGATAGATTGATAGATAGATAGATAGATAGATATATCAGAGAGATAGATAGATAGATAGATAGATAGATCAGATAGATAGATAGATAGATAGATTGATAGATAGATAGATAGATAGATATATCAGAGAGATAGATAGATAGATAGATAGATAGATCAGATAGATAGATAGATAGATAGATTGATAGATAGATAGATAGATAGATATATCAGAGAGATAGATAGATAGATAGATAGATAGATCAGATAGATAGATAGATAGATAGATTGATAGATAGATAGATAGATAGATATATCAGAGAGATAGATAGATAGATAGATAGATAGATCAGATAGATAGATAGATAGATAGATTGATAGATAGATAGATAGATAGATATATCAGAGAGATAGATAGATAGATAGATAGATAGATCAGATAGATAGATAGATAGATAGATTGATAGATAGATAGATAGATAGATATATCAGAGAGATAGATAGATAGATAGATAGATAGATCAGATAGATAGATAGATAGATAGATTGATAGATAGATAGATAGATAGATATATCAGAGAGATAGATAGATAGATAGATAGATAGATCAGATAGATAGATAGATAGATAGATTGATAGATAGATAGATAGATAGATATATCAGAGAGATAGATAGATAGATAGATAGATAGATCAGATAGATAGATAGATAGATAGATTGATAGATAGATAGATAGATAGATATATCAGAGAGATAGATAGATAGATAGATAGATAGATCAGATAGATAGATAGATAGATAGATTGATAGATAGATAGATAGATAGATATATCAGAGAGATAGATAGATAGATAGATAGATAGATCAGATAGATAGATAGATAGATAGATTGATAGATAGATAGATAGATAGATATATCAGAGAGATAGATAGATAGATAGATAGATAGATCAGATAGATAGATAGATAGATAGATTGATAGATAGATAGATAGATAGATATATCAGAGAGATAGATAGATAGATAGATAGATAGATCAGATAGATAGATAGATAGATAGATTGATAGATAGATAGATAGATAGATATATCAGAGAGATAGATAGATAGATAGATAGATAGATCAGATAGATAGATAGATAGATAGATTGATAGATAGATAGATAGATAGATATATCAGAGAGATAGATAGATAGATAGATAGATAGATCAGATAGATAGATAGATAGATAGATTGATAGATAGATAGATAGATAGATATATCAGAGAGATAGATAGATAGATAGATAGATAGATCAGATAGATAGATAGATAGATAGATTGATAGATAGATAGATAGATAGATATATCAGAGAGATAGATAGATAGATAGATAGATAGATCAGATAGATAGATAGATAGATAGATTGATAGATAGATAGATAGATAGATATATCAGAGAGATAGATAGATAGATAGATAGATAGATCAGATAGATAGATAGATAGATAGATTGATAGATAGATAGATAGATAGATATATCAGAGAGATAGATAGATAGATAGATAGATAGATCAGATAGATAGATAGATAGATAGATTGATAGATAGATAGATAGATAGATATATCAGAGAGATAGATAGATAGATAGATAGATAGATCAGATAGATAGATAGATAGATAGATTGATAGATAGATAGATAGATAGATATATCAGAGAGATAGATAGATAGATAGATAGATAGATCAGATAGATAGATAGATAGATAGATTGATAGATAGATAGATAGATAGATATATCAGAGAGATAGATAGATAGATAGATAGATAGATCAGATAGATAGATAGATAGATAGATTGATAGATAGATAGATAGATAGATATATCAGAGAGATAGATAGATAGATAGATAGATAGATCAGATAGATAGATAGATAGATAGATTGATAGATAGATAGATAGATAGATATATCAGAGAGATAGATAGATAGATAGATAGATAGATCAGATAGATAGATAGATAGATAGATTGATAGATAGATAGATAGATAGATATATCAGAGAGATAGATAGATAGATAGATAGATAGATCAGATAGATAGATAGATAGATAGATTGATAGATAGATAGATAGATAGATATATCAGAGAGATAGATAGATAGATAGATAGATAGATCAGATAGATAGATAGATAGATAGATTGATAGATAGATAGATAGATAGATATATCAGAGAGATAGATAGATAGATAGATAGATAGATCAGATAGATAGATAGATAGATAGATTGATAGATAGATAGATAGATAGATATATCAGAGAGATAGATAGATAGATAGATAGATAGATCAGATAGATAGATAGATAGATAGATTGATAGATAGATAGATAGATAGATATATCAGAGAGATAGATAGATAGATAGATAGATAGATCAGATAGATATATCAGATAGATAGATAGATAGATAGATTGATAGATTGATAGATAGATATATCAGATAGATAGATAGATAGATAGATAGATAGATAGATAGATAGATAGATAGATATATCAGATAGATAGATAG
>VSDK01008305.1:24780-35744 GCA_009767595.1 Symbiodinium kawagutii
AGATAGATAGATAGATAGATAGATCGATAGATAGATAGATAGAATATATCAGATAGATAGATAGATAGATAGATAGATAGATAGATAGATAGATAGATAGATAGATATATCAGATAGTAAAACATGGGTGTCTGGACATGCATTCGGTTTCTGAGAGCCGAGGTCCTGGCGGGTGCTCTACGACTTGCTGGACAATTTTGGCCCAGTCGCCGGACATGGAGGGAGGTCTGACAGGGTGGAGCATGCTGGACCCCTAAGCTATGGATGGTCTATTGCCATAAATGAAAAATAATGATGTGGATGATAACTGGGGGGTCATACTTTGACAAGCACCCTCAAGGCCCTCCTCAAGGCCCTGCTCTGAGGTTTTCACGGTGAAGCTTTGGGTCTTCTTCTTGGCATACTACGTCCACCTTGGACGCCTTGAGGACCTGGCACTGGACACCCGAGTGGGCAACATCTGCACTAGTGATCACTAGTGTACAATGAAATAAGCAAGTGCTTATTTGTATGCTGCCTTCATGTGCTTGCACATTGCTTGCACATTTGCAACGATCTATGTATGAGTTTGCAGGGTTTGCGGGTAGCCTGGTATGGCACTTGCTTCACTTGGATTTAGCCCACGTTGTTTTTCACAAACCATACCTGTGGCACGCACGAAGAAGAGGAGGAAGAAGAACAAGAAGAGGATGTATGATTTGTGGATGTGCAAGTGTACGTGTGGTCGTCCGTGTATGTGTGCATTTGTGTCCATGTTACGGTACTTCGTGCAATCTTGTCTCTCGTATGTCATGTAATATGTGTCATTAAGTATGTACGTACGTGAGTCATGTAATGTACTGTGTTGTAACCAGCCGCAATGTTGCTTCATGGCCTGCATGTATCCATGATTGTCCTTGCATGTAGTGTAATGCAGTGTGTGGCATGTAATGTGTAGAACGCAAATGCATGTATAAATTCACAACCACGTGCCAGTTTCCAACATAGACACGCTTTCACTATAATGCACGTATTTGCATGCATTGCTACATGCAGATGTAAATCTACTCATATATGCATGCATGTGCGAATCTATGAGTGAATGTGTATATACCGTTTCCAAGACACAAAAACAACCGGGGAGCTGCAGGATGAAGGTGACACCTTCTTTGCTCCGAGAAAAAGTCGGTCGGATGTGATCCAAATCATGGCACTCTTCGATGCAACTGTGCTCGTGCGCCTTGGATTTCAGTGTCGAACTTGCTGCTGGCAATGTGGATGTTTGGCCTGTTGGCGACCTGGTGTTTTCATCGTGTCCCGAGGCTGACCGAGCTGGGACTGCTGTGGCATGGCTTGTCGCAACGCCGTCAATGCCGCAGTCCCGGGAGATTTTCTTCACGAGTCAAACGGACGCATCGCATTTGGACGCGGAGGCACTGACGCAGATCTCATGGCCCAAGGTGTTGTAAGAGATGGCATCACCCGGCATCACGCGGCATTGGGTTCGGGTTAGAGCCTTGGAGAAGGCGTTGTTCCGCAAGCATGTTGCAAGGCTTACGCGGGGAAAAAGCTGAACCATGACCCACATTCAAATTGCATTCCCTCCTTGTTCTTTGGTGACCGTGATGATGACGGCATCGACGTTGTTGTTGTTGTTGTTGATGATGATGATGATGATGATGATGATGATGGTGTTGATGATGATGATGATGACGACGATGGCTGCGCTGATTCGATTGATTTGATTCCTTGATATTCACCAGCTAATTGAATCTAATTGACCGATATTGACTGATATTGACTGATATTGACAATATATTGACTTGATGCGATTTGATGTGTTCTGATTTGTTTGAGGCGCTTCCTCTCCTTGGTTGTGGGGTGCCTGGGCCTTGCTGCCATGGTTCTGAAGGGCCAAGTTGGGCGCCACCTGTGCAACTTCGTTCCTCAAGCGACGTTTCAGAAGGCAGGTGATATCGTGATCGCAGATACTCCAGGTGTCTAACAGACTTTAACACTATTACTGACCGAAGTTCGAAGCTCTTAAATCTGTGAGGCGACCATGAGGGATGACAACGATAATTACAGATACAAAGTGGCAAAACTTTGAATCTATTGAAGTACGTTCTTCTTTGAATGGGGTTGTGCTGGTCGGCCAGAGGTAAATGCCCTTGTGACAGCAGGATTTTTGACGGCCACCTTCGAAGACACACTTTGACGTTGGCAGCACTTTGATGTCCATATGATTTCATTTTTTACTGGCACCCGTAGAAGCGGCCACAGACCGACAACTTTCTTCCACAGTAATCTTTGTTTCCTACAACTTGCTCATGTGCAGGATCCAGACTGCCAGAACGACCAAGTGGTCATCGCATGCTGCTGGGCCGAAACTTAGCGGACCATGAGAACATCATCAGAACATCGTCGGAAAATCATTCGAACATCATCAGAACCACCAAGACACGGAGGAGACAGGTCTCAGGCAGGCCACTTTGAGAGACTTGACTTCATTGACAGGTTGTATCACAGGTGTGGCACACTTAGGTGGGCTCTATGCAGCAGTTCGGGTGTTCTTCTTCATCGCAACGACACGGCGGAAAGATATCCCTTTCGTCCATGGTGCTCCCAAGAACTTGCAGCAGATCCAACGTTCGTTTGCAGCTGAAACCGAGGTGCAGGACAGGTCTTGTTTGGGATGGAAGTGGCGGTACCTAGGGCCAAACAAATTACTTCTAGTAGCCAGGAAATCAAGATTGGCACCATTGCCATGGTTGACAGTAGGATAATTTTTCTTCCAATTCCCACTCTTTTCCATCTCTTCATGTTATGTAGGTGCAGCAGAGCCAAGATATGCATGGCTTCCTGCTGTGCTTGGGACATCTTGGGACGCTGCTACTGCAAAGCGGCTGCACAAACCTGGTTTTCCACGACCCTTATCATCCTTCACTTGAAATCGTCGAGCTCCAAAATGCAGGACGGCGCTCTTGGTGCTCTTGGCGCTCTCGGAACCACTTCATCCTTCATGACGATGATCTCCGATCCTTCTCCTGGGCCAATTGGTAAGGACGGAGCAGCACTGTTTTTGGTTTGGGTGCTGGGAGACCGCAACTCCTTTTCCGAGGGATCCAGTTTCAAAAGGGTCCCAGGAACTTTGCATTGGAATTCTCTGGCAGGAGGGAAAGGGGAGCGCTCCGTTCTTCGTGTGGCTTTTTGTGTTGCTTCTGCAACTCGGTGTCCTATCAGTCACTGTTTTCTTGGATGCCGTTTCTTGAATCACTGGAATATAGTCAATATAGTGGTGGGATGTGGTGGGAAGATTGCTGGGAATCTGTGGGGTGGATGTGAGACTACGGGACTGCGTGTAGAATTTCAATATTTCCTAAATGGTTCTCATGAATTGTTCTACTTTGTGGTGGAATTTGTATATATACCTGAATTCTACAATTCACGAGGATTATCTAGAAAATATTGAAATTCCACCAGTCTTCATTTTGTATTTCAAGTCCCGTTTTCACTCGCTGGGAGAGAGACTCTTGGGGGAGGCATCTGGCGATCACTTGAGGTGCTTTGCCTTTGAGACCATCTTCGTTGCACCTTTGGTCTCGGGTTTTTCCTACGTCGGCTTTTGCGGTGACCAGTGTTCCAGACGCATAATGCCAAGCTTGACAGTGCCCTACCTTGGCCAAGTACATCCGTTCCCCTCCGAGTGCGTGGCTTGGTGCGCATTTGCACCTGGATTCAGCCCCCGTACCAGACAAACGGAAGGGCACAAAGAGAACTCTTTTGAAGTACAGAGAACTCTCTCATTTGAATCAAATGACTTGGGAGTTACCCCAGGCAAAAGGGAGTTTCAACCACAAGTCTGGTGGAAGGTTACCTGCCTCTGTTTTATACAGCCGCAACTGGAGCTCCAGGTGGTATGGTATAGTACACTGGAACGCAACGTTCCGGAGTTCCAGGTGGCACTGTGTAATACAGTTCTGCAGAACCTACGGGGAAGGAAGGTCACATTGCCTTGTTTCGGTGTTATTTTCAGACCGACACCAGCCATGTTTGGTAGCAGCCACTGCTACGAAGAGAAGTCATGGAGAAAGAACCCGCCAAAGGTACGGTTAGACACCTGCCAAAATTCGTGGTTGGACTGGTTCGAAAACCCACAAGTGCTACAGTCGGACAGCAATATATAAGAGTCATTCGATGAAGAACCTGACCACGTTAAAAATGCACCCCTTCTCTACCCCAGGTTGCGTGCGTGCTGTCCATCACCGCCATCTATGTCCTGGTAGGGATGACTGCCTTCCTGGATTTGCCACTTGGAAGCTGCTCAATGCACGGCTCAGCTGTGTTCAAAGTATCGGTATGGCAAGGCTGGGAAGGCATCGCAGAGTCGCAATCTCAGGCACTTCCTGTTCTACTTGGTCATTGGGAACCTTTGGCTTTTCACGACTGGGGAGGGATGAATGCAGCACAGGGTTGGCACACAGATTAGCTGATGGGCAGTTGGATGAAGGGTGGAGCATGTGGAGTCTCATGAAATCAGATCAGTGGGGATGCAGCGGAGTGGACACGGATATCATGGGAAGTCTATGAGCAAAAGACATCAGAAATTCTTGGAATGGCAGTGGCCCTGGCCAGTGTACAGTTGTGGCTTGTGGCATCTTGTAGCCCTTTGGGAAGGCGTGGCAAAACACCCACCATGTGTAGCCTAGGATTGGCGGCTATGCCATGGGCGAGCACCGTGGTTTGCGCAACGTCGCATCATCTGCCTTGAGGTGGGCGTCAGCTGAGCCTCACGATGTCTCTGAAAACAGGGGAGTCAAAGCCACTGCGGCAGTGCTTGGCTTGAAAGGCATTTTACTTCGCCGACTTAGTGCCAATTTATTCTAACTGAGCCTTCCAGAGCTTTCAAATTCCAATTTTGTTGAGGCATCTGGACTTGGATGCCAGCACTCGGAGACAAGAGGGGAACGAAGCCTACAGTTCCATCAGCGATGGGCTTGCCATGGTCACTGGGACAAGACTTGAGCTGCAAGGGAGTGGGTTTCCATTGGCCTTCTGGCCTTCAATGGGTCGACCGACTATCTATATAGTTCCATGTTTGGCTGAGGTGGAACGTCCAAATGAGAGAGTTCATGAATTCTTTATTTGGAAACTGGTTTGTCCTGGACTTGATGCTGGTTCGGCTGCTGCCTTGAGTTTCTGGTCCTTCAAGACATGCTTTCAGATTGGTTCCCGGCACGCCAGGAACGTATCTTTGGTAGCGCTTGGAGGCTGGTTTGGAGCTGCGCGGTTGAATCCCTCTACGATGACACTTGGCACTTGGGGCCATACATGTTGTGCTGACGAATTCAGATGAATGCCGCAAGAGTCCCAAAAGATGTAGAAAGTGGGACGCCAATTTCCCCAAGCTTGGATTGTGGTGCTGCCTCTCTCAAGGATTGCCTCATCACAGATGCAACTGCCAACAACATGGTGCCTTGTTTCAAACAGTGTTGACAGCTTGCCGGTGCTTAATCTGAGAGCTGGGTGTAACTTCACCAGGGTGTTCAACTAGGCCAAAACTTCAAGAAGTTGGCGTTTAATTATGTTTAATTTGCAATTGATTGAGCATTTCTTGTTTCGTTTGAAAAATGAACATTACCTATTTGGCATAGTTTAGCATCACCTCACTATCTTCACCGCTCAGCATGAGCCTCCTCATCCACCTCAACTGTGCAGCTGCATCAGGTCCAAGCCGCACGAACCTTTCGATGGAAAGATCCCGCAGCTTCCAAGACTCAATTCTCACAGCTGTCTCAGCGTAGCTTGGCACATGGATCATCTTGCTTCGGTGTAGCTTCGGTTGCTTCTGTGATGCTTTGCCTCGGGGAGATATTGTTCATCAATGTTCATCAATCATTTACTTCAATTACCGTGTTCAACAAGCTTAACTCCAATTTCCATCGGCTCTGAAGGTTCTCTTTGGGATGTGATTTCCACGATTTCCGTAGAGATCAGGGAAGCCCTGGGAGGTTTCCAGCACTTGCGCTTCCGAGCTACACAGCTTCGTGGGGGCTCATGGCAGCAAGCTGGAAGGACCTTTTGCGTCTCAGGGCTGCAGGCGATGGCTGTGAGTCAAGTGCCCAGCAGTGGGGATGTCCATCTGCCATCACCATCCATCACCAGCTGATGATGCGACAGAAGTGCATGTCTCCACTCTTGACATCTTTTCCTCTCTGACATCTCTTCTCTGGGCTACCTGCTGCAACTTTGTCTAAGTCGGAAGTCTGATATCCTAACTTCTGTCGTCATTTGTTGAGCTCGGAGTCAAATGTTTCCCGTTGCCGCTGGTCTTATTCATATTCCCCGGCCTTGCCTTCCAATTGCGCACAAAGATCAGTGCGGCATTTCGTTGCCTCACATTCATCACGCGTTTATGTCTCATGTCCAGTCATTGAAATATTTGAAATTGTAGAGGTGGATAGAAATGGTTGATCCGTTTCACTGCTACCGGTAGTGACTAAGTGGATCCAAATGGCTAAATCAGTGCCCAAGCCCCCCCCAGTGGAAACTGTGCCAGGTGCGACATGGTCCCAGGAGGGAGCCCGAGAGCTATGCTATAGAGCAGGAAGCCGTGAAGCATGCGTCTTGGAGCAGAACCCCAATGTTTGATGGAAAATCTGCAGCTATTTATATGCTTAGTTGATGCTAATATCTTGGCTTCAGAAGCGGAACTCATTGAACTCAGAGATCCAAAGATAATCAAAGATATTTGTTTCACCATGTTTCCCAGCATCCGCAGATTCAAGAATGGCATTGGTTTTGCTGGGCACACTGACATTGGGTTTGCCGTCAACTGAGGTGAAGGTAGCAACTGCAGCGCAGCATGCCGAGCTGATGCAGGTCTTAGATGATCGGCTGGTTGCCACTGCTGATGTGCCAGGCGGGGTGCAAATGGGTGGGGGCTAGAGACACGCATGGATTGAAGATGATTGAAGTGTTGATGGTCCGCTTTCGCCATTCGTGGCGTGGGCTGCCCACGGGTCGTCGGCCAGGCCTAGGTGTTTGCTGTGGCTGGCAGTTGTTGTCCCACCGCAACGCTGCAGTCACATCAGGCAACTCGAATGTGAAGTCAGCCAGGAGGGTAAAGCGGGTTGATTGTTTGGTTGATTGTGCGGGATTGTTGCCGCAAGCACGATGTAAACACTGCGATCAGAGTAAGCTTCCATCACTTGTATTGCAACAGGGGCTGGGCTACACCTAGGCACAAGCACACCGCAAAGAGAGCAACTTGGACGAAGCATGACCGAGCTCATGTTGCCTTGCAATCATTTGAGGGGGGGGAATGGTAGGGAATGGTCCTCGACTTCTCCCACACCTGAGGTCGGTGTCAGGTTCGAGCCGCAGCAGCACGGTAGCTCTTGGTGGAAATGGCCGCAAGCCTCTTGGTGGTGGAATGCGACCAAGCAGCAGTCGGAACTCAATGGCAGAAGACTTGCTGACGCTCCGGAATGCCAGCAATTTTCCAGCTGAGCTTCTGTTCACGGACCCAGAAGCATATCGAGAGGTGGAGATCACTTTTCCACGTCCCCGCTGTGTCCATGCTGTCTCCTTCATGACCACCGGAGATGATCGACAATTTGACCCCTTGTGTTGGGAGATCGATGGGTCTATCGATGGTAAGACCTGGATGCGTTTGCAGACACAATCCTGCGAGTTTGACACCCCAGCTGTGCGGCGCAGACCCATCAACACATTCTTTGTGACGGAGCCATGGTGTAAAGCCCCATCGACCGCCGCACCCAGCTCCCGGGTTGATCTGCAGAAGATTCCTGCAGCAGTCAGTGAGCGCTTGTGCTTCTTTGCTAGCTCCCTTCGTGCCATTTTGAAGCAAGGAGGGGCTGGTGTCCGGGCCGGGAGGGGCACCTTACTGGATCGGGAGATTGGGGGAGTGGTGCCCGTTTACGAAGAGCAGGTGATCCTGACCGAGGAATTTCTTTGTGCCTCAGACGGGCGAAACACAAACCTAGGATTTGTGATCTCACAGGATGCTTGGCTGCGCCTGGCAGAGTTGTTGTTTCATGTTGTTCCTCCGACCGGAATTGTCGGAGGAGATGTCACAGGAAAGCTGGCAGGGATACATATTGCACCTTTTTTACGCAGTTTTTTTTTTTGATTCTTCAAGTTTGAAGCAAGCGAGTCCAGACCGCGTTGTTTTTCCTCCTAGATATCTGTAAAAAGTTATTTTGTTCCTATCCTTTTGCCTTCCCTCCGTACAATGGACGTTGGACAAACATCTCCGGTAATCGCAAGCTGCCGCAACGCCACAGTGGCGAGCTCGTTGCCCAGTTTGCCTATGCCCAGGCCTCGATGAAAAGTTCACAAAGTTCTTTGTTTCAGGTAGTCTGGCCTTACCATTCTTGATTTGTTTGGAACACCAGAATTCACCATAAAACATAGAGCAGGCGCCAAGAACAGGTTGTGAGTGCCCATGCCGTTCACATGCGTTCACGTCAAAAGTGCAAGACGAGGAAACAGAGACCTTAAAATAGAGACATTGAATCAGTATGGCCAGTGTGGTGTGTTCTTGCGTTGCGCAAGGACAGCTTGCCATGCTGTGGAGAAACTCTGTAGCTATGTGCAAAGACCGCTGACATGCAGGTGTGACGGGAGCATGATGAACATAAAAACTGCGAGTGGGAGTGTAAACAAACGTCAAATGGGAAATGTACCCACTGCTTGACAGATAACAGCAATCAAGAGCGAGAACAAGCACGAAGAACACAAGAGCGCCAAAAAGTCAGCGACGCACAACAGCAGTGGTGTTGAGAAACTAGGGTGAGCGTTCTTATCAGCAATGGCACTAACTGCCCGGCAAGATACAACCACACCGGATCACACCGGCATGTACGAAATACAAAAACAATGGGATGGAAATCGATCTAGCCAAAGCATGCTGCAGCATGCGGCCGCTTTCACGGAGTGCGCTGGGATGCTCTTCGGTGCATTCTTGGGCATCGATGACAGCAAAGAAAGCTGCCCATTGCCAAGCTCATCTTTGATTGTAAGGATCTGTAAGGCATACGCCATTTGGTTTGCCGTGAGTCCAGTGTCATTGGGAATTCTTCTCCAGCACTGGATGTGTCCAGTGACCATCAGTGACCATCATCCAAGGCCGAAGATCACTGGGAGATTTTCGCGCGGAAGCAGGGCATGGCCCCCAGGGAGCTGTACAACTCGTACACCTTGGGCGAGCTTCACGAGTGGCTTCGACAAGCGGAGCTGGAACAGGCCACCGGGATCCAACGGTGCTGCGATGTGCGAGTCGTTTCGTGGTTGTGCTTCCAGGATCTCGAGAGAGCGAAGGAGGTCCGAGACTTGATGTTGGAGGTGAGGCTGTGGGCATCGCAGCGGTCACAGCTCCTCGATCTCAATGGGAGATGTAGAAAGAGATGGGAGGAAGGACGGTGGGTAGAAGTATAAAGAGTATCAAAAAGTGACATGTCATTGCCTGCCTTTTTGGTGTTGGGAAGATAGGAGGTGTAAGATGAGTTAAGAGGGTATAGGGGCAGCGGAGTGATTGTTGACTTGGAAGAGTGTCGGTGGCCACGAGGATGTGCACTGCAACACAAGCATGATGTGCAACTTTTGACCTCTCGCCCCTGCAAGATCCAATCAGCGCATTGTTTTTCTCACTTGGTCCCCAACAGTGACCTTTTTGTTTGCCCAGATGCTGGTAGGTCGGTGTAGTTGGGTGTGTCCAGGTCAGGTTCGGGAAGGTCCGGAGCGTGGAGTCCACAGGGTTCGGATTGCAGCTGGTGCAAACTGTGCTTCAACAGGCACCACTTCTGAACGGTTACGCCACGTCTCAAAAGGTCGCATGCTGGAACAACATGGAATATCATGGAATAACCTGCGCTATTGGCACAATGGTCACCGCGGTCTCTGGCTATTTCTTGTGAATGCTGCAGAAATTCTTTTATTCTTTGGATAAGGACAGTTTCGCGAACTGTTTTGGGCGCCATTCAGTATCACAAAGTCTTGGATGCTTGGACTTAGATTTAGAGACATGAGTGATCTTGTCATCACGAGTCAGTCAGCTTTCAACTTTGCAGTCCAATAAAGTCATGATCTGACACAGTTTGCACTCGTATGTTCTTAGCTTTTGCTTTTCCGCAACATTTGCTGTGCACAAGCGATGCGTAAGCGGCAGAAACTCAGGAGATGATGCCTTCAGTCCAAGCTGATGCACAGACTGGCTTGGCAGGACTGCTGGAATTTGCAGCTGCAATACGCAAGAAGGGCATGTGGAATGCATCACGGCCACGGACAGTTTATTTTTGCTGACACTACTTCCCCTCTCCGGAGATTTTTTTCCTCGCTTGTTTTCCTTCTCCTTTCTGTCCTTTCTCTTTCCTTTGTTTTTACCCGTCGCAACGTATATTTGTAAATAGAAGGTTGGTTGCACAGATGCATCTGTATTTGTATAGCAGTCTCTCCCTCCCTCCCTCATTCTTTCACTCACTCTCTCTCTCATCCTCTCCCTCTCTCTCTCCCTCTCTTTTCTCTCGCTCTATTTTGGAGTTGTGTTTATCATGCGTTAGTATGTACATCCATTTGTGCAGGTATGGTTGCCGCCTTGTTTCTTTCAACCAGGCTTTTCATGAGCAGGACTGGTGCAGTTATTCATCTCTCACCAGACCTACGGGCACAAAAGACACCCAGAAGAGGCTGATCAAGACATTCGGAGCTTGATCTTGCGATTTCGGCAATATCCCGTGTATCTGGTGTGCTCCTTGACGCAATGGCAGCTTCACAGAGTGATTTCCGTAGGCAATGCATGTTGAGGTGGAAGATGGTGGAAGCATTTTGGTTGCCAATTGCCAAGCAACTGATTGTATACCCCAAGGTGATTACAATGCAGAAGCTGCTCGGTGTCCTGGCCAGCAACGGAAAACTAGTTCTCCAACATCACCGACATTCATCGACCCCTAGAAATTTCCCTA